>JAUZSS010192853.1:0-10816 GCA_035668195.1 Sarracenia psittacina
TTAGGTTGCATATTTGGGCCAATAATATCTGCTATCTGGTTGGTTTTTATACTAATCACTATAGACACACTGTGAACTGAGCCGATACCTTCCTTAGTAACTGTCAAAGAGAGCCGACTCATATGAAGATTGAGTCGACTCCCCAGTGACTTACTACTAATCCTTATCTGAACATGTTTGAGTGTCAACTCACATATAACTTGAGTCAACTCATGAATGGACATATATATATGGTGGTCCCACCTTTTTGATTCCCACTAACCCGCGACATTCTCTCTCTAAACGCATCGTCTCTCTCAAACATTAAGCTGACTCGTCTTCCTCTCTCGCAACGTCTCACATCCCTCTCTCAATCCTCTCCACTCCTCAATTCGTATCAATTACAATCGATACTACGAATAAAGGATCCAAACATCCTCATGAGGAAGGAGCATCCAGCCCTAGAAATTCATTGAAGAAATCAAAGAAGTCTGGACACAAAAGAAAAGGCTCTGAAGGCTCCTCAACCAGTATAGCTGAGGTAATGAAATTCAAATTCTCTAAATACCAAAACATCTACTACGCATCTTTCGTCCATCAGAACATCCCTATAGGACGATGCATCGATTTTCCATTGTTCGATTCTATAGGGATGAACTTTAGGAAACACTTTTCTGATCTCAAGTGGGATAAAACTCCTAAACTCCGCCTATCTCACTACCCCACTCTCGTTAAATCTTTCTACATCCATTTCAGAAAATCTAATAATGCTTCCTTTACCATCTCTACATGGGTGAACAAAACTAAAATCATCCTCACCCCCAATATTCTAAACGAAATCTTACGATTTCCTGATAGGAAAATATGCATTGGATACAATGATAAATCTATTGAGTGTGAAGGATTTTCATATACTGATGCCATCAAACATATTTTTGAAAATCCAAACATTGGCACAGTAAAATTAGAGGCTAACCTCTTAAAATCTGAAAGGAGAATCCTTCACCACATGGTGAATCATATCATTGTACCTCAATTAAATAAATTTTTTGATATAACCTATCTTCAAATTTACATAATGTGATGCATATTGAACCAGAAGGATCTAAACCTGGGATATCTCTTTATTTCCCAAATGCTGAATTCCTATAAAAAGTCAAAAGCATCTCTTCCACACGGAATATTTTTTGACAAAGGTCTCTCAGTATTTCAAGATCAATCTTGAAAATGAGAAATTCATACCTTTTCAAATGCATAACTTATACAATGAGACCACTCTCAAACGTATGGGCATCATAAATGTAAATGGTGTATGGGTTACTTAAGGTCCAGGATCCACATCCTCTTCTGCTAAATTAAACACTCCTGCTCAACCTTCCACATCTTTAACAGTTCCCCGACAACTAACTGCACCCAATGCTTCTATTCCACCACTTGCACTCATCGAACCACCTCCTGCACCTTCAGCATCACCTGAACAACCTCCTGCACCTTCAGCATGACATGAACAACCCTCTGCTCCACCTATTTATATTCCATTCACAATTTTTGACACTTCCTTCAACAATCACTAAAAATTTCTTCCAATATTCTTTCCTCAATTCAAGTTCATACTCCTTTCTCTACAATTCCTATCCTCAACCCTATTTTGGAGAGATGAACCTCATCTTTGACCTATTCTTGATCCTGCTTCTGATATTCCATCTACGTCTGCTGCACGAACTCCATCAGAAAATCCTTCTGAAATCCTTTCTCTACATCACACCATTGTTTCCAATCAGCAATCCCATGCCTCCTCTATAAAGTCTCTCGATGACAGAATGTGCACTGAATTCTTTGACCTCAATCAGTCTGTTCCCAAACACATAAAAAGAGTAGGTGCTTGAAAAAGTATGAACAAAGGCCTAAGTAAGGATGTGAGAGGACTGAAAAAGGATATTGAATCTGCCGTAGATAGTGGAAGACATGTTTCTAAGGATCTAAAGGAAGGGCGTAGTTTTGTATCCAAGTCCACCCTTTATATTCATGAACAACTGAGCGAAGAATATAAGAAGAACAATATATCTTTTGAGGAAGGTATCGCTAAAATCATGCACCGAAAAGGAGAAGAAGAAATCTTGCTTCAATTTCTAAAGGATATCTCTACAATAACTGGAATTCCCTCTTAAGCTACCGTCTTCTAGCCTCCACCTTTATTTGCTCAACCTCTTTCTTATTTCATACCACAAGAACCAAAAGAGAGTGGTGTTTAGTTCAAGCCAGTTAACTTGGAAAAGACTGCCGTCCCTAAGGATAAGAGTCCCAAAGGCAAAGGCAAAAGAAAAGATGATCCACCCCCATTTAAGAAGGAAATCAAAGAAGAGCAGAAAAGAAAGAAAATTACAGCTCTAGACACTGCAGCTCTGCTTGTAACTTTAGCTGAAGAAGAAAAGAAAGAGACTCGAGCTTACGCTGCTAAGGAGAGAGCTGAAGCAACCAAGGAAAGGTGAGAAAAAGCCAAAGCTTGGAAGAATGTCGTCAACAATTTAGATTGCCATTCTGGTTGCTCTGAATTATTTATTTTTTGTCTTGGCTCTGATACTCTTTACATTCAACTATCTCATATGTATTTTTTTTGTTCTAATACATTCTTCTCTAAGTTCGTATAATTCGGCTCTGATACTTTTCCTTTTAATTTATCTCATATGATTTTGTATGGTCTGATACATTTCTGATGTTCTGTGAATGATTAGATGAATATGCACGACTTTGAAATTGCTCTAATAGATTTTTATATGCATGCTTATCCTTGAATTCAACTATTGTTCTATAATTGTTTTGACCTTCTTACTCTCCATTTTGATATGACAAAGTGGGAGAAGAACAAGACTATTAATAAGTTAAGGGGAGAAAAGAAGAAAATTGTCATAATTGATTTGATCGAAATTCCGTTCTTGACACAATGAAATCTCTCTAAAAACTAAAGTGCATGATGGCCAATAATCGGGTTATTTCATTATTTCAGAAAGATAAATTTTTTTGATGAAATACTCGTAGACCTGCTCTACTTTAGTGCATTTTTTTAATTATTGTGATCAAGAGGGAACATATAACATTCGATCTCATCAATTGTGAATAATGCTTCATTACACTGTCTCGATGTTTATAAAGAATTCTTTTTGAATATATGCAATGTATATTTAATTCCTTGTATGCACTCTCTCGGGGGGAGTATTCTCAATCATTTACTATTGTTATTACTTGAGAAATCAATAGGTTGTCATAGTCAAAAAGGGGGAGATTGTTAGCCCAAGGGTTATTTAATCAAATCCTAATAATTCGATTAAATTGATTTTGACGATAACAACTTATTGATTTAATTATTACTAATGTTTTAGTTCTGTTTTAGAATTATATTTTCAAGAATTTCAAGCAAATTAAGTTGGTATATAAAGTTTCGAGAATATTCTAAGCATTCAATAAAAGGAGTCAACCCACTCTCTCATGAGCCGACCCTTAAGCTTAAATTTTGACTCTTGAGAAGCAAACAAGTCGACCCCTTTGATCTATGGGGTCATCCCCAGCCTCAAAATGAATTGCATAAGCTTGCATGAGTCAACCCCTTGAAAGTCTTGTGTCGACCCATGGCGGCAAACTTGGCACCAGAAGAACAAGGAGTCGTCCCTTCAGACAATCGAGTCATTCCATGATATTTGATTCTCCAGTGCAACTCTTTGAACGCACTTTGAGTCGACCCACTAAAGGATGAGTCGACCAATGTCGTTCAATAATGGAAGTCACCGAAGAATGAGTCGACCCCTCAAGCTATTGATCCGACCAATTCAATAAGGACCTCAGATCCAATTTGAATGAGCCGACCCCTTGAAGTGGTGAGTCGACCGCAGCGCACAATGTTTCAAATCCTGAAGTTCTCAATAGTCTGATTTCCAAGCATTTAATGCTCCCAACAGCTTCCAACGGATCTTAAATGCTTAAAGACTATAAAAGATATAACTTCTCTATTTGGGAAAGATCGATACGGAAGCGTTTTTGACAAAAAGTCGAGTCACAATCCATTTTTCATGAAATCTAACATGCTAATTAATCAGGACAAAAGTTATACATGCGTGTGAAGGTCAAAATTCACAACCAAAAATTCCACGTCGCGTGTGAGACCACCTCGGGACCTTCTCATGTATGACCCGCGCACGTATCCACCTCTGGTGAGTGGGCATCGATCCGAGATGAATTCCAAGGCTTCAAACACACAAAATCTACCTCAAAACCTCAAGAACCGAGAGAGAGAAGAGGGAGAGGGGCAGCGGCAAGAGGGAATTGGAGAGCTAGGTTTATGTGTTTTTAATCCTCCTATTTTGTATATATGTCCCTTAATTTATTTTAGGAAAAATATATTAAATATTTTCTCCCTAAAATATATTAATTATACATACAAAATAAGTCTTAAAAACACCCTACTAGGGCCGGCCATGGAGAGGGAAAAGAGGAGATATTATCTCCTTAAATCTCTCCAAAAATGATATGTATATATCCCCTTGCAAGATTAGGAAACAAGAATATCTTCTTCCTAAATCCCATGCAAATAATATACATATAATTACCCACCTAGGGCCGGCCACTTATGGTGAGAAAATAATATTTATTTTTAACATATTTTTGATATAAATAAATACACCAAAAATATTAAGTGTATATTTAATTGTTTTAAAAAACAATATGCCATATACACTTTCCTAAAATAAATAATCCTCTCTCACCAAACAAGGCCGACCACCCTTAGGGTATGCCCTAAAAACCATTTGCCATAAATGTCCCTAAATATTTAATTTAATACCTCGAACATCCTCGACGAAAAAACCGACGATCGAATTAAATTAAATAAAACCTGAAGCCAACTGTAAAACCAGATTATGTTGTTGCATATCGTTGTTGCATAACGTTGTTGCATATAATTAATTAGAAAAATAACGTTGTTTCATAACAATCAGATTACAAAGCATAAATAAAGTATAGAACTAATCTACTCCTATGTTACCAAATTACGGCTTCATCGTCACCTGAGGTGGAGGAAGGGACTTAGCCACTCTTGGTTAGGCAGAGCTCCGTCGTCAAGTTGATGTCGATCGTCATCGGTAGCACCTCGGCGAGGTTCGAACTTTCTAGAGGTGACTTGGCCCGGGTGGCCGAAACTACTAACTACAAAACTACTAGAAAAGGTGATTCAATACTCAATGATTGAATGAATAAAAAGGTTTACAAAAGGTCCTATTTATAGTGTTCCAAAATCTCAAAATTTATAACTTTTGACACAGGGCGTCCGGATGGTGAGCGTGTGGCGTCCGGAAGGAATTGCGTGGCGAACACGTCAGTTTCCTGAATAGGAGTGTCAGGACGGCCAGGGACTGGCGTCGAGATGGAACTTGCTTAGGTGCCACATCAGTTTCCTAAATCGAAGTTTTCGATTTCGTTTAATCAGCGTCTAGACATTCGGCGATATGACGTCGGGACGGTGATTGCGTCGGGATGATGAGTGCATAGAGTTCAGATGGTGCAGTGTCTAGATGGTGAATGAATAGAGACTGGACGGGAACTGCAGGTTTTGTTGGTCTTCGTTTGGTTGTGCTGATTTTGTTGCAAAAGTGGCTATTTTGTTGCTATTTTGCATCACTCCTCCAATTCCCGTCTTATACAAAAAAATACTACAAAAACATATAGTAGATAACAAAAAGGGACAAACTTAGTGTAAATTAACGGGTCTAAATCATCACTTTTGAGTGCCGATCATGTATCCTCAGCCCAATCAGAGTCCGAAAAAGCGATGAGATTAAATGATCATTTATGAAATTGTAGACCTCGGTTGAGGGTGTATTTTATATAGTGTAGAATACGTTTAACGGAGGAAAAATGAGCCATGGTTGGAGCATGCATATGTTGACAAGCCGAATTAACAGTAAGAGAGATGTCTGGTTGAGTGATAGTGAGATATTATAAACCACCAACAATTTCTTGATAATGGGTAGGAGAAGGATATGGAGTAGTATCAGAAATGGATGTAGAAGACATGAGAGCCATAGGAGTGTGACATGGTTTACAGTCTGTCATGCCAGATTTGTGAAGCAATTCAGTGGCATACATGGATTGAGAAGGAAGATAACATGTGGGAGTAGAAAGAACTGATATTCCAAGAAAGTAGGCTACATTTTCGAGTTCTCGCATGGAGAAATCTTGATGCATATAAGAGATTAAGGATTTAATATGAGATGAATCGTTCCCAACAATGAGAATGTCATCTACATACACAAGAAGCATGGTGAAAGTGGTTTGTGTCTTTTGAACAAAAAGGGAAGAATCACATTTGCTGCTTACAAAGCTAACCGGGAGTAAATAGTAGGAGAAAGTAGAATACCAGGCTCTTGGGGCATGTTTGAGACCATAAAAAGCCTTATGAAGTTTGCAGACTGAGGTAGGAGAGGATGAAGACTCAAAACCAGGAGGTTGAAGCATAAACACATCTTCCTCCAATTTTCCATGTAAAAATGAATTGCTGATATCCAATTGTTGAATGGACCAATTAAATTTTAAGGCAATTGAGAGAAATACCCTGATGGTGGGTTGTTTGGCCACTGGGCTAAACGTTTCATAGTAATCAACACATTCTTGTTGATCATACCACTTGGCGACTAACCTAGCCTTGTACCTAGCAATAGATCCATCCGAATTTCTTTTGATTTTAAACACTCATTTGCAGCCGATAACATGATGATTGGTAGGCTTAGGAACTAAGGACAAGTTCTGTTGACGTTGAAGAGCCAATATTCTTCTTGCATTGCAGTTGTCCAATGGGAGGATGACCAGGCTTCTTTGAGATTACGAGGTTCAGTAGTGGTAAGATCTAAGGATGAAATTGGACTTTTTGTAGCAGTAAGGGAAGCAGAGTGTTTGGATTTAGATCGAGTAAGCATAGGATGGAAATTAGATCGCGGAAGCAAAGACGAAGAAGCAACAGGAGGGGCAGACGCAGGGATGGGTGGAGGAAGATGACGCAAATCAATTGTTAAACAAGAAATAGGAATATGATGATATTGTGTGGACACGATGTTATGACGAATTGAGTGTGAAATTGAGGGAATCGAGTGCTGAATGGATGGACTCAAGTGCTGAATGGAAGGACTCGAGTGATGAATGGAAGGACTCGAGTACGAAACTGAGGGACTCGAGTGTGAGACTAAGTGACTCAAGTGTGAGAATGAAGGAACCGAATGTGAAATTGACGGAACCGAGTGTGTAGTTGATGGAATCGAGTGGGAAATTGATGGAATTGTGTAACATCCTGGTTTCCCACATCGGAAAGGGAGAGGGAGTCCTGGCTATATAAGAGAAAACCTGCACCCTAACACACAACGAGGCCTTTTCCCAAGTGGTCGAAATCTCAGAAGAACTCCGCGGTTAAGCGTGCTTGAGCGGGAGCACTTCTGGGATGGGTGACCCCCTGGGAAATGTAAAACCGTGAGGGTCCATACCCAAAGCGGACAATATCATTGCCGTGTGAAGGGTTGGGTTGTTACATCAACAAAGGCAATCAAGTCGCTTATCGACCGCCGGTGGCAGCCACGCTTTGCCATCGAGAAGTCGTGGAATTAATCCATCCACATTGATGTTAAATGCTCAATGGAACCATTATTTGGTGAGGAAACTGATGATCAGGCCAATTTGGTGTATGTTTGGCACTTTTGGAGGCAAATGTGCCATTTGATTAATTTCCTTAAAGCTAAGCAATAACAAATGAGCACACCAAAAGATCTAAACTACAATCTATACAACAGAAGTTAGTTATATATAGATTCCAAGGACAAGCAATGTTTCAAGGAAAGATATCCACGAGAACATCATCATCAATCATCTTTTTTCTCTCTCTCTCTCTCTCTCCCTCCCTCCTGAATCAATTTAAAAAGCTCTATCTTCTGAATCAATTAAAAAAGCTCTCGCTCATGCAAGGTGAAATCAAAATGAGCTACCTTTCGTACTCCCTTTCATGTACACCTCTTAAAATTCTATTTAGGGTCTACTACGGGTCGACTATGGCGATAGGCACGCAAAGCCACCGGTCTCTGATTTATTTTTTGTTAAAATATAGGATTCCATCTGGATTAATATTCAATATAATATATATTTTAAGTTTTTATACGTTATTGGTTTGGAATGTATCACAAGTGATAGTATCTAAATTTTTTTCAATTTTTTTAAGTTACAACAATTTCAATGTTATATTAAATCACCAACAATTTTACACAATTTTAATTTAAATCAAATATTTAAAATATAAAATATTTAAGTCATACTTTCTATTCCTAAAAATTTTATTTTATTTTTACCAATTGTAGTCAAATACATATTTTGTTCACTTAATTTTTTACAATTAATATTTAAATTTATTTCACTTAATTTTTTATAATTAACATTTAAATTTATTTTAAAATATATTGAGGCCTTTTTTATAAACTCGTTTTGAGTTTCAATATTTTTGTGACCGGCCTTAATCCACTATAATAATCTGAACCATTCATTTTGTAAGTCTCGAGAGAAAAAACCATTCACGCAAGAATTCAGTTGTGGGACGTTGATACTTACGTGAACATATTTCGTTTAGTTTACAAAACTCACAGTGTGCCTGATTTTTAAAAAATAAAATTTTAAATTTGACTGCTCAGTCTATAAAACAAAAAATAATTCGTTCATATATGAATTGATATTCAGTTTCAACATAAATGATCTTCAACACGAGATCTATGAGATGAATGATTTTAGTCATCATTACCAGCTAAGTACAAACTTACTAAACAAAATATATACCAACATTCAATGGAACTTAATTTTCGAATAAATAATCTTTTTCTACTGGATCTATGGCATGGATGCATAGTTCTAATAATCATTGGATTAAACACAAACTCACAAATTATAATTATATATTGATATCCGATCAAACTGAATTTAAAGAAAAAAAAAACATAATTTGTTGCTCTATTGCTCGATATCTAATTTTTGCATAAATGATCTTCTCCACAGAACATATGAGATGCATAATTTGAATTGTTGTTGCGGGCTCAATACAAACTTACATAATACGTGTTAATATCTTATCGAAATGAATTTCTAAATAAATGATATTTTCTACGGAATATATGACCTGAATGCATGGTTATCAATCAATGGGCTCAAGGCAAGCTCACAACGATCAAGCTTAATTTTTGGTTAAATACTTTTTTTGTGAGATTTTAAAAATAAATGATTCGAGTACGAGCTCAGATTAAAGTTACAAAATATAACATGATATATCGATATCCAATTAAACTTAGTTTTTAAATAATATTTTTATTATAAAATCGTTTAAATAAATAATTCAAATTATCATTATAAACCCATCATGAAAGGTGAAGTATGGAGGAGAACTCCCCTGGTGGGATCATCACATGGGGGTGATTGGGACAACTATCTACAGCTAGAGGAAAAGAGGGGAAGGTTGGGGTCTCAACGGTATCAGTGGGAAGTCACGGTAGTTTAACAAGTAAGAGGCAGCAATGTAAATTGGAGCCGGCCCGGCCGGTGCTCCTTCGGGCGGGTCTGACCCGACCGAGCCCACAGACCATTGCTACAGTATCGGGCCGAGCTCGGACCATGTTTTTTCAAGATATGTATACCCAGTCCGAAATATAATGTACGTGGGTCTCGGGCCCAAGGCTTGGGTCGGGCTCAAGCCAATTTTATTTTTTATTTTGCTAATTAGTTAGGTTATTTTGTTTAGGTTATTTTTCATATGTATGCTATATTTTTATAAACTATTTTTTATAACTTATTTATAAAAATTAGATAAGTTATTTTTTATAAGTTAATTTTTCATAATTTAAGTTATTTTTTATAACTTATTTTTTTTGAAGTTATTCTAATTTATTTTTTTTGAGTTATTTAACTTATTTTTTACAAGTTATTTATGTTATTTGTTGATAAGTATATATGTATATATATATATATACACACACATCTGTTGATCGAACCTACCAAGAGCAAGTCAAGTCTTGGCAGAAAGGGCTCAAACTAAACATATGTCCGGCCCACCGATGGAAGATGAAGGCCCATGCCAGGACCGACCAGGACTGTTCGCGTACCAAGCCGCACACCAACCATCGACCTAAACATGGCGACCAGCAGGACAGGTCAGCCTCAGAAAAGGCTTCAGAGGTCGGGCCGACCAGACTGATCGATGGAAGCGCCGACCTGAAAGGCACTGCCCGGTGACCTAGCCCCCAACCAGGTCATCAGAGCACAGCTGGATTTGCAGCCGACCAATGACAGTTCAAGGGAACATTCTGCCCCGACAAGAACGCCAGAGAATCTCGTCTCTTCCTCATACGGTTATGGAGGGAACATCCATATCCGGCACACACGTGCCCTAAAATGATCACGTGTCGCTCCTCTCATTGAAGGTATAAAAGCTAAGAGATAACCAAGAAGAAGGTATGCAATCTTGAAACCCTAGCCGCCTCATTCTGTATTTTCTTTATCTTGCTTCTCTCTATTAAACCAGATGACTGACTTAATCGTCGGAGAGGGTACGCCATAAACCCCTTCGGACCCCCTTTCTAACATGTTTATCCCTCTCTACAGGCCTACGGAGCCTTTCGTGGACCGTCTTGGATTCTGATGTTATCATTTGGCGCAGTTTGTGGGAGCGTTTTCTCCTTTTTGATAATGTCGAATCACTTGATGGTTCGCATCGGGTCCATGGCCGATGGAGACAACTCGAGCTCCCCGCCTATGGAGGGCACCAACACCCCCTCCCCTC
>JAUZSS010193949.1:0-10813 GCA_035668195.1 Sarracenia psittacina
TCATGGCCGACGAAAATAACCCTCCAATTATTCCACAGGAAAACCAACAAAATTATCAGGCTAACCGGGCTGATCAGCAACTTAAAGTGCTGATGGAATATTACATTACAACAGCTTATGAGTCTGCAACATGTCTAGTACCACACAACACCAGGATTAGTAATTATGAGATTAGACCTAATCTCTTACAATTACTACCCCTATTTCACGGGCTTAGCAATAAGGATCCCTGTAAGCACATGGACGAATTCCTAGGGATTTTCACTACAATGAGACTAAACAACCTGACCGAGGAAGCCTTGCACATGAAGTTGTTCCCATTCTCCCTTTCCGATAAAGGCAAGGATTGACTTAAGTTCCTTCAACCAAACACAATAACTACATGAGCTAAACTTCAGCAAGAGTACCTTTGGAAGTTCTTCCACATCAACAAGACACATCAGATTAGGTGAGCTATCACTAGCTTCACCCAGCAAGAAGGAGAAACTTTCCACAAAACATGGGAGCGTCTCAAGGAGCTTATTAGGAGTTGTCCCCATCAATAAGTCCAGAAGTGGCAACTAGTGCATAACTTCTATGAAGGTCTGTTGCCCCAACATCGTCAATGCGTCGATGCCTCATGTGGTGGTGCATTCATGATGAACAACGAGACAGAGGCATGGTCCCACCTAGATAAATTGAGCGAGAGGTCACAGCATCAAGCCTTAGTATCATGCACATACAGGACTATAACCCAAAAGACTCGAGGACTGTATGTGGTTAATCAGAACGTAGATCTTACTGCCCAAGTAAAGTCCCTCACAGAAAATTTAGACATGTTGTTGACCACCGGTCTTCTTGTAGCTTAGCCACCACCTTCAAACGTCCAAAACGTATATGGATTGTCTGCTAGCCCAGTACACTATGTTACCGAATGTTCTGTAGACAACCAATTTCCCGACTTCATTCATGAGCAAGTCAACTCTGCTCAAGGGTTTCCCCAACCAGGCAACAACCCTTACTCAAATACCTATAACCCTCGTTGAAGGAATCATCCGAACTTTAGTTTGCCAAACCAGCATCCTGGAAAACCACATACTCAGACACCATGTCCCACATTTAATTCTTTCAATCAATAGGCCTACCGACCCCCTCCACAGCAAGCATATGTCCCAACTCTAAGAGCACCGGCTTTTGAGGAGACCGTGTTGAAAGCATTAAAAGACTTGGACCCCAACTCCCAGCTTTTAAATACCCACACCCAACCCATAGCTAAGCTAGAGACTCAAGTCGGATAGATAGATGCAACTCTTAACTGTCGAGTTGATGGTAAACTGCCAAGTCAACCTGTGACAAATCCCAAGAGTCAGTACGTCATAGATAGCAACCCTAGTAGCAGTGGTGTATACCACGAGCAAGAAAAGGCTATTATGACCATGAGGAGTGGAAAAGAGCTCAATACCCGACCGTTACCAGACAAAAATCAGGCAACACCAACCCCGACCAAAGTCGACCAGCCTCAAGAATCCAACACAACCCAGTCCATATCTATGCAACCAGCATCTACCCTTGCTTTTGCACTATCACTTAAAGATGCATTCGAGGAGGCATTAATAGCCCCTATAGTAGCCCAAAAGGAACCCAAGCCACCATTCCTGTCCCGCCTAGGACAATAAGCACCCTAGCACAATAAGGGAGCACCAATGACTGACATACATGAATTATTCAAGAAAGTCAAAATCAACCTACCTCTTCTTGATGCTATCCAACAAGTTATGTCTGATGTGAAGATCTTAAAAGACCTATGCACTAGGAAGAGTAAGACACAGATGAGCGACCCCAAAAATGTGCTACTAACTGAGCACGTTAGTTCAGTCCTTTGCTACGACTTGGTCCCAAAGTTGAAAGACCCACAGATACTTACTATCTTATGTGTGATCGACGATCATCAGATCGACCGGGCACGAGTGGACTTATGAGCTTGCGTGAACCTGCTCTCATACTCGGTATATGAGCAGTTTAGAATTGGAGAACTAAAACCAACCTATGTCACCCTCCAGTTAACAAATAGGTTAGTTATGGTTCCCCAAGGCATAATCAAGGATGTCCTAGTCAAAGTCGACAAGTTCTTATTTCATCTTGACTTAATAGTACTAGATACCGAGCCAGATACCAATACGAGAAGACAAACGCTAGTTATTCTTGGATGCCCCTTTTTGGCCATAGCTAATGTATGTATCGATTGTTGAACTGGGGTAATGGACGTCTCTTTTGGTTACATTAAGCTACGGCTCAATGTCTTGCATGCCTCTCACCATCCCGCACTGGAAGTCATTTACTTTTCAATCGACCAAGTTGAGGAGGTAACATAACAAGCCCCTTCTTGCCATCTTCAATAATTACCCCCTGGACGCCTGTTTGGCTTACTTTGGGGAAAACTTTTTAGAACATGATCTGACAATCAACGAATCTAATGGCGAGCTTGAAAGGGCAGAGTGCATAGACATGCCTCCATGGGTGTCGCTATTCGAGGAATTACCCCCGCTCTCATCCATACCAGCCTTACCATCCCTAGAAGCCCCACCTACACTTGAGCTGAAGCCCCTCCCGAGCTCACTCAAGTATATCTTTCTTGGGCTCTCTAGTACTCTACCAACCATTATTGCCTCCGACTTTATGCCTTTCTAAGAGCAGCAATTGACCGCAGTCCTTAAAGCCCACAAGGGTGCTATAGGGTGGACAATAGCTGATTTAAAAGGTACTAATCCTTCCATCTACATGCATCACATTCATTGTGAATAGGATGCTAAGCCTACATGAGAAATGCAACGGAGATTGAATCCCAACATGAAGGAAGTTGTGAAACAAGAGGTATTGAAACCGTTAGATCCAGGTATCATCTACCCAATCTCAGGTAGCAAGTGTGTGAGCCTAACACAAGTTGTACCCATGAAATCTGGGCTCACCGTGCTACTAAATGACAAAGGAGAATCTATACCAACTCGTATAACGACTGGATGGCGAGTTTGCACTAACTATGGAAGCTAAACGCCATGAAAAGAAAGGATCACTTTCCTCTATCGTTCATCGACCAAATCTTGGAGCGTTTAGCTAGGCAAAGCTACTACTGCTTCTTGGACGGCTACTCGGGCTATCATGTACATGGCTACCCCGAAGAGCGAGAGAAGACAACTTTCACCTGCCTCTTTGGCACATTTGCCTACAGGCGTATGCCTTTTGGGTTGTGTAATGGACCTAGCACATTCCGAAGCTGTATGTTGTTCATCTTCTCTGACATGGTCGAAAAATTCCTCGAAGTATTCATGGATGACTTCCCCTTGTTTGGTCTTTCGTTCGAAGACTGTCTAGCAAATCTGACCTTAGTACTAAAACGCTACCATGAGACAAACCTGGTACTTAGTTGGGAGAAGAGTCACTTCATGGTTCAACAAGGGATCGTGTTAGGACACATTGTTTCCAAACGTGGTATAGAAGTGGATAAAGCCAAAGTCGACCTCACTACCAAATTGCCACCACCAACCACAGTAAGAAAAATCCGTTCATTCCTAGGACACGCTGGATTTTATCACAGATTCATCAAAGACTTCTCAAAAATATCAAAGCCCATTTGCGATATTATCGCTAAGGATGCTATATTTGAATTTAATGACAAGTGTATGTGTGCCTTTGAACAAAAAAGAGATGCTCTATCCTCGGCACCTATCATGCAGTCGCTGAATCGGGCTATACCATTTGAAATCATGTTTGACACCTCTGATTACGCTGTGGGAGCTATACTGGGACAAAGAGAGAATAAAATCCATCATCCTATTTACTATGCCAGTAAAACACTAAACGATGCACAGCGAACTATACAACCACTAAAGAACTACTGGTAGTAGTATTTACGTTCGATAAATTTAGATCATACCTACTAGGATCTAAGGTGATTGTATACATTGACCATGCTGCCCTTATGAACCTACTGGCTAAAAAAGACACAAAACCCTGTCTGATTCATTGGGTCCTACTCCTTCATGAATTTGATCTAGATATTCGCGATAAGAAGGGCACCGAAACTTCCGTAGCCGCTCATCTCTCCTGAATCCTAGTGGAATCCTCCTCTGACCACATACCTGTACGAGACTCGTTCCCTGACGAGCAACTTTTCTCTGTCACTATCATTCAACTGCCCTGGTACGCAAATATCATAAACTATCAGGCAGTTGATCGCATTCCAAACGATTGGTCCAAACAACAGAAGGATCGATTTTTCTCATAAGTAAAATATTACTTTTGGGAAGAATCGGAACTTTTTAAATATTATTCTGACCAAGTTATTCGACAATGCATCCCCGAGAATGAGGTAGAAAGCATTCTTCGATTTTGTCATTCATTAGCATGTGGTGGACATTTTAGTGCTAAGAAAACCACGGCCAAAGTTCTACAAAGTGGATTCTACTGGCCTACGCTCTTCAATAATGCCCACGACTTCTGTAAACGCTTCCTGTAATGCCAGCAGGTAGGAACAATGACTTCCAAAGACTCGTGTTTACTCACATGGTGCCTTCCACCATCATTCGGGTGTGAATACATCATTCGGGTGTTAATTGTCGAAATTTTTGATGTTTGGGGTATGGACTTTATGGGACCATTTCCACCATCATTCGGGTGTGAATACATCCTCGTCGCAGATCCAAATGGGTTGAAGCCATAGCCACCAAATCGAACGATCACAAAGTTGTGATTGAATTCTAACAAAGCAATAGCTTTTCTTTATTTGGTCTTCCAAGGGCAATCATCAGCGACGGTGGTACGCTTTTCATGAACAAATACATCTCATCCTTACTCCGAAGATACTCGATTCAACACAGGGTAGCCACTCCATACCATCCTCAAACTAGTGGCCAAGTCGAGGTATCTAATAGGGAAATAAAGAATATTCTGATGAAAACCGTCCGCCTTGATGGAAAAGATTGGTCTGATAGGCTGGATGATGCCCTATGGGCATATAGAATTGCATACAAGACCCTAACTAGAATGTCCCCATATCGACTCGTCTTTGGAAAGCCCTACCATATGCCTGTAGAACGAGAACATTGAACATATTAAGCCATCAAGACATTCAACTTTGACATGCCAAAGGCTAGCAACCATCATTGATTGCAACTCAGTGAGCTCGAGGAAATTCGTAACAAAACATACAATAACTCTAGAATCTACAAAGCACGAATGAAAGCATTTCATGACAAACATATTCATAGGAAAACATTCAAACCAAACCAAAAAGTTTGGTTGTTTAATGACAAACTACGATTGTTTCCAGGAAAACTGCAATCTAGATGGGAAGGCCCATACGTGGTGACTCGTGTTTACTCACATGGTGCCTTCCAGTTGCTCGGTCCGAAAACGGACAATTTCTTGCAAGTTAACGGGAAAAGACTAAAACCTTACATTGAAGGCATATCAGTAGACCCTGCCGCCAAATCCATTAATCTCTCTGACCTAACCCCGGCAGTCGAGTAATTGACTGGTTAAGTCTGGTTGAAGACGTTAAACTTAGCCCTGTTTGGGAGGGAACCCAGAGGTATTTACCATGATAAAGGATATTCCACCAATGAGGACATTACTGTGTCCAAGTTGGGGGCTGTAAAGATAGCATGAAAAACCTCGAAAAACTCTAAATTTTTTTGAATTTCTCGGTCTGATGATATTAAACTACTCTTTTAAGCTGAGTTGTCCTCTTCCCACGCTGAGGTAAAATGGATCGTGTGCCTTGTTCCGCCCAGCAAGAACTGTGTCAAGGTAAAAGTCTTTATGCCTTGAAACGTAAATTGAACAGACAAGGATTCTATAGATGTTGCCTCAAAGAAAACTATTGCGGGCTAGTAGACCCCTACAACACACGTTTCAAAGTCTATTACTATTTTAGAGGTAGACATATCTCCAAAGTGGTCAAGAGAGGGATGAGTAAGTCCACTAGATGGGTTGAGACTCCTCTCCATGACCATGCTGACACATCCAGCCGTAATGCCTCGAGCGACGGGCCTAATCAATCTAAAGATCAGATTGAAGATGTACTACAAGGAATCCAACTCTTGGGACTCTGAGTATAAAAGACCATGCTTCTATCATGTTTAAGTAACATGATCATCAGTGTGGAGATGTCAAGTGTTCGTACTAAGGCTGTTTGTTTTGGTAGTTGCTATGGGCCTACCGAGTCTTAGAAGCTGCTTACATTATGAGTCCTATCCAAAATTTTGTAAGAATACTAACCCAATGGTTAGATAGTTTTTACACAAAAAATGGGCTTCCGTCGGGACGTAACAGTACCACCGTCTGGACGGGTCAGAATCCCAACAACAAAATCATAACAAACTTCTGATATTCCTTGACACATATTGTCCAGACGTAACAACTCCATCCGGATGAAATTTGAATCGTCAACCAGTACATAACTGCCAAACGTCACTATTCCGTGCAATCCCGTCTGGACGGACCACACACTATTCAGATGAAAGTCCAATCGACGGGACTTTTGACTGACATGTTATTAATGTGTTGATGCCTCGAAAAGGTGCAAAATTAAAACCCCGTTAGACCCCGTCTGGACGAGACAATTCCGTTCGGACTCTCATAAACCGTTAGGATGCCCGTCCCGACGGAAAACCATCGTCCGGATGCGCGTCCGGACGCTGAACCCTTCTCTAACATTCAAAAACATTATTTCCAAATTTCGTCCTGACGCGAGTCGCGACGGGGCATCCCGTCCTAATGTCACGCACCTGACCACTCCATTTTGGCGCCCCTTCGGCTTTCCTTTTACTAAAACTCTATATAACCCCCCATCCCCTTTCATTTCTCACCAAACTCTCAAACTGTTCTCACACTCTCTCTAAAACTCATCACCCGAGCTTCATTCTCTTCCAAGCAAATGCCTTCCCACCCCATTCAACGCCGCTTCTTCAACCCAACGGCACAAGGATTTGCCTTATGGGACCGAGGGAATCAACCACCGGCCCAGGAGTATGCTACCATCCCCACCGGGCTTTGGCTCACCAACTCTCTACGTTATGTGACACACTTCCCGGTGAGCAACACTTTCCTCGCCACCTGTCCGTACGCCCAAATGTCGACGGCTTGTCCGACGCTCCGGTCCCTCGCCTTGTCCGCTTGTTCTATCAGAACATGTATCGAGCCTACAAGACCGACGACTATGGTAGCCAGGTGGAGTACCTCGCCTCACATGTCGACGGCTATGACATCGTGATCGACCCACACCTCATTGCCCGTGTCCTCAATGTCTGCGGCGCTGAAGACGACATCGACAATGATGAACGACCGACGATTCCTAAGATCCCCACTCAACAGGAGATGGAACGCACCATCTCCGAGAACTGCTCACCTCCTTGGTCCACCATTGCCCGACACGGAGATCTTACCGCCAGCCTGTGGTTCACCGACACTGTGCTGAATATCAATGCCTTCCCCACCACACACAATGATGAGCGCCGCAATGAGCGACTTTATGCTCTCTACGCCCTTTATCGCAACCACCAGCTATCCATCCCCGAGATGATGACTGGCCAGATGCGGTAGGTCATTGACCGAGCGACCCAGAAGAAACTATCATTTGCCAACATCATCCACCACTATATCCGACTCTACACCACCACCCACTCGCTTCCCTTTACCATCTCCCCCATTGAAACCTTCCGAACCCTGCACTACCATTTACCTCCACGGCAACTGCACCAAGAGCGTCGCTTCACTTCTCAAGCGGGCCGCATGCACCGCTGGCTAGGCCGCCGAGGAGGAAGATGACCCTGACCAGTCCCAACACACCACTCATGTCGGTGCCTCTTCTTCTGCATCCACCGACACGTCCGAGGCCCCATGGGTATTCACTCGTGGTGACTACAGCCGGTTAGATGACCGTCTGCATCGCATCGAGGATTCCCTCGTCGTGCAAGAGGAGTATATGTGGAGGATGATGGAGGTTATGGGCCTTCGTCCCCTACCTTCGGCACTACCAACCCCAGCCCCGCCACAGTGACCACCCGTTGCGCTAGACCTACCCTCCTAAATACCACGCTACGCTAGACCTATGCTCACAATGCTGAACCCATACTTGACCCCTCGTCCTCCATTCCACCACCCCGACCTCACCACACCAAACCCCCATACACCCTCGTCCACCCCAAATTTTCCCTCACTTACACCTTCACCCAACCTCCCGGACACATCAACAACCGACCCCTACTTCCAATCCACCCCCGCCCCTACCTCTAGCTACCACCACATAGCCCTCCCAACCCCCTCACACACCTCCATAATCCATCGACCCACCTGTAACCAAATACAACCCCACCTAATCCCACCCCGACCCCTCCTTTCCACCACCAAAAACATAAACCTCCGACTCCTATCCCAATTTTTGTTTTTACTTTTCTTTTTCTGTATTTTTTTTCTTTTTATATTGTTTTTTTCTTTCCTGCTTATGAAAGATTTGTTAGTTGTTATCCCGCAGGCTGTTGGCCACCTTTTGATGTATCTACCAAATTTCCTATATTAATAAAAATTTCGGCAGTGTTATCTTTTAATTGTCTATTATACATGTTTACCCATTTAACTGTTTTTCTAACATTTGAATGGCATAGTCTTTAAATTACAAATTTTCAGGTAATATTTCACATTTTTATGCTTCTATTTTCAGGTATAATCTTTTCATCTCTTAACTTTTTAATTATCTCGTGTCCAATTAGGACATTGGAAATTTTAAGTTGCGGGGGTAGATTTAGACCACTTAATATTTGGAGTTTTGTAGATAAAATTAAAACTTGTGGGTAATTACATGTAAGTTTGAAAAAGTTAAAAATAAAATTATAAGTTAAATATTCTTGATGAGAAAAACATGAATTTATTTTTAACTTGTAAAAATTTAAATGATAATGATCAAAATTGGACCACCTGAAATTATTTTGCACACCCGATGAATTGGATATGTTTATGCTAATGAAGATTGAAAAGCAGGAATAGTTAAATATACAGAAATGGTAGAGACTTATCCCTTAAAGTAAGCTTTTGAGACTTAACTTTTATATTGAGGGAATAAATTACATTTACTCGTAAATGCTATTTTTTTCTTCAACCACATTCGTTGTAAATCTTGCCAATCTTCATTTTGATTGAAAAATTAGGAATACGCATTAGAATTAAGCTTTTAAAAAATTGTGTTAAATGTTGGGAAAGGATATTAGGCCATCTTTGATTTTTTGAGCCTGCTCGTTTTTTGGATACAAACATTGCCCTAGGCCCCCATTTTGAGCTTTATAATGTAAAATGCAGCATGTTTTTTTTAAACCCAAATAAACTCCAAAAGGTGCTTATTTGAATTTTTGGTAACTGAAAAAGATATCGGGCCAATAAAAGGAAGAAATGGAAAGCGAAGGACTTTGTTACAAAATGTCGTAGCAATTCAAAGTATAAATATTTATGCTGATGTGTTATTCATGGAAATAAAGCAAAGAACAGTTCAAAAATGCAACAAGCAATAATAATTAAAGTAATTACAAAAAGCTCTAATGATGTGATGATATGGTGATGACGAGATACTAGCGCCACACTACAATTTTTGGCATCGGTACTTAGAGCAGTGATGATGATACCACATTGCGACTCCTGGTTCGACATATTCCGCACTCGATATCTTTTTGGATACCTCTTATTCAGATAGTGCTATATACTTGACCCAAGCCTTTAAAAAGCTGTCTGCCTAACGTTACAACAAAAAATGAAGTGCTAGTTGATCCCGAAAGATAATATGATTTGAAGAAGCTACTTAAAATTGTTCCCAATAATCAGTATTCCAATCACGAGATTCTGAGTTAATTCTTTGATACTACGTTCCTCAGTGTCTAAGGTATGGGTAAAAATTTGCTTTGATACTTATCACCTCTATCACATGCCTTGAGAGATATACACCACAGTTTCTGAGAGATTTATTTCGAGTGAACAACCGGTGAGATTTTGAAGTCGAGATCTAGTTGCTTTAGCTATTTGAGTTTGATTGATTCGGAGGTATGTAGGTAGAATATTGATTGGTTATCACACACACACACACACACACACACATCAGGTGCAAGGTCGAGAAAATTATCATGATGATTTTACGACTTAAAGATTATTCTATTTAAAAGTCAAGGGTATGGACATTTACAAATTTATGTTTAAAGTTTTCAAAATACATGTGACAACCTGATGGGATTAGTTTACGTTAATAACTGTTTATGTATTGTAATCTTTTTGTTAATGTTTATTTTTTGTTTTTGTTTTAGGACTAGCAAAGTGTAATTTGGGGGGTGTGATCGGCACTCAAAAGTGACGATTTAAACCCGTTAATTTACACCAAGTTAGTCCCTATCTGTTATTTAATATCGTGTTTTGTAGTATTTTTATGTTAAGACAGGTTTTGGAGAAGAAACGCAAAACTACACCAAAACAGCAATAAAATAAGCAACTGCATGACGCAAGACAAAAACCAAAGGAAAAAGACCAAGACAGCACTAACCGTCCGGACTATCCATTTCCGTCCGGACTCAAATCGCCAAGATCGCCCGGACTATCCATTTCCGTGCGGACTCCAGTCGCCAAAACCGTCGGGACTCGTGGCCGTCACCAGTCAGTACCCAGTCGCCGATACCGTCCGGACCCAGCCTCTCCGTCAGGACTCTAGTCGCCGACACCGTCTGGACTGCCCATTACCGTCCGGACTGGTCGCACCATCAAATCCTTTTCCTAGAAGGACTTGTACTTTCTGACATGTATAAATAGG
>JAUZSS010195036.1:0-10807 GCA_035668195.1 Sarracenia psittacina
AAGAAGTTAATCGAAACTAGAAAACCAAACGAGGGTGGATTCTAACCTGAGGTAGATCTTTTTATCTTTATATTTATTTGATAGTTTAGAATTTGAAGTAGAAGTAATTTATTATTTAAATCATTTTTATTCAAAAAATCCAAAATCCATAATTGTTTTTGAGTATTTTAGAATTGAGTAAAAAACTGGGATATTTTGACAAGGATACCTAATTCCTCGTGGAAACGATCCGGACTCTCCACTAACTACCTGTTAGTGTGGATTTTGGTATAAATTAGTACTAGTGACGACAAGCCTACCACAAACTATGCAGGAACTAAACATACATTACAAGGATGGCATGCGATATGCAAATTGTAACATCCAGACCTCGAATATTAAATTAAACACAAGGTGATACCAAAAACCATGGCTCTGACCGAATACGTGTTTTTTAAAATATCAATTTAAAATAGATAAAAGTTATTTTCCTTTTAGAATTTCCAAACAGACTGAAAAATATTCTAACTCTTTTCAAAAAAAAAAATCGACAAAGTTTTCCCTGTTTTTGGACTAAGGACAAGCCAAAATATCACCTATAGACATGAAAACTCAACAACTCAACAATAATATAAGCCTATCCAGCGGCATCAACAACCATAATCTGAATACTCAGCATGCTAACCTATTCTACACTACACCAAGCCAATTACCGGTGCAACAACACTCCCACCAACAAGAAATCTCAAATCTCAATGTAGCAAGGGTGGCCCTTAGGCACTTGCAACCCGCATCAAATCTACACCAACCTAAACTAACTAAACTAAAAGAGAAAATAAAACTACCCAGTGGAATCACACATGTATACATGGAAATGAGAAGTGGCCTTATGATCGTACAGTCATCCAACTACAAAAAGAATTAAATATAATTGGTTATACATTCATCCGAAACAAAGAACAATGGAATGTATGTGCAAAGTAAATGTATGCAAGTTCGTATGCTTCCCATCCTTGCTATAACCATCAAGAATTTCCTCCTGCTTGACCTGAAAATGTTGGAGAGGCTTAGCCTCGGCAGTAGAATGATAGACAATATAAACCACACTATGATATACAAGATTAATTATGCGACAACATAAATAAAAAGACATTTAAAGTAGAAAAATTGTTTTCCGGTTGCTAAACCAAGTCTGCATAATCATGTTTATAATAAGGAAATGTCATCTCCAAGCCAGCAAAACATTTTATTATTTCAAGTTCAATGTTTTATCATAAACCACAACTATATGTACTTCAGGTGAGAGGAGTGTCTCACATTAAATTTCTTTCCCAAAATTTTTATTATTGCATACCCGACTGATGGCAATAGTTTGTGAACTTATGGTCACAACATCTTTACCCAAGCTTAACCAATGCAACACTTTTACAAACCCAAAGGTTGGAAGGCATGGTCGGCCTCTCTCCACATCCAATGCAGCACTTTCACAAACCTGGAGGTTTTAAGGCTTGGCTGGCCTCTCTACAATTTCAATGTAGCACTTTTACAAACTCGGAGCTTTGAAGGCATGGCTAGCCTCTCTACAATTTCAGTGTAGCGCTTTTACAAACCCGGAGGTTTGAAGGCATGGCCGACCCATAACCAATACCACAGGTGGCCAATGTAACGCGTGACTAATACAATACGTGGCCCCCGCAACACGTGACCAGTACTACATGTGGCCCATGCAACACGTGACCATTACAACACATGGCCAATGCAACACGTGACCAATACAACACGTGGCCAATGCAACACGTGACCAATACAACAGGTGGACCATGAAACACGTCACCAATACAACATGTGGCCAGAGGTTGAGGGCATGGCCAACCCATAGCCAATCCAATGCAACTCTTTTACAGACCCGTAGGTCTAAGGGTGAGGCTGACCCGTCTACCAATCCAAAGACCGCAACACATTGAATAGTGACCACACATCATGATACGGGTGCACCAAACATAAGAATGAGCATGTATTAATGCACAACTCCAATTCCAATTTCTTAATCCAACTACCAAAAGCATAGGCTACTATCATGGAGCCTAAGGATTTCAAGTGATTCGACAAAACATAGAGTCTAATCTTATAGGTTTAATGTTCAACAATAACTTAAATTCACATAAACAACATCAACTTACACACATCTCATTTCATCCAAATGACATCAAACTATGGAGATACTACCACGAGGATGATTCATATTTTTCATCAATATAAGGACAAACCAAAGTTACCTGGTAATTTGTTAGGACAGCATACTTAAAAGCCATGTTTTATATATTTAATTATCTTTGATCCCTGGTCTATTAATGGGAAACACTTGAGATGTATCTTCTTTTACTATTTCATATCGATTTGTGTATCTTGGTAACAAAATAAGAAGGAGAAATTTTAGGAGAAGGATATATCTTCATATATCTTGATTAGAAAAATTCTCTCCTAACCCTACACTATGCCGCCACCCCCTCTCATCTGTTCCTTGTATTTTCTACAATTTTCGAGCAAAAATAGAGTGTGTAGAAGCCGTATAGACTTGACTCACATCGGTGCCCACACACCGGAGTCGGGACATGGGTCGGGTCATAAGCGAGAAGATCACTGGGTGGTCTTAGCTCATCACGTGGAACCTAGAAACTTTGCTACATCTTTCATTTGGTATGTTTCAATTAATCTCGATACAATCCTTTAGTCTTTTCATGAAAAACGTATCGAGGCATTTTTTATGGTCACGTCTTCGATCCAAAATATTTTTAAAACTTCCGCTACGCCTACTCTAACAATGGTATCAGAGTCGGGCTTGCATTTTTCATGAAAATCCATTGTGCTAAACTCAATTTTTTAGTTTTATGTCGTTACGATCCGCTTTATGTATGAATGAATATTTAAATTTTTTATATCGCGTTTAACCGAAAGTATCTCAACAGTTTTTAAATTGAGATTAGATTCGTTGTACGCCTCCTACGTGGGGCATATTTTTTTTGTAATGTAATATTTTAAATTCATGTATTTTTCTAGATCTATCTTGTAATAGGAACCACGTCGAACGAGAATCAAAAACGGGTAAGAAAAAGGCAAGCAACAGTGGTAAAAGGCTACTGCTGGATATGGAGTGCTAACTTCGGCCTCCGTTTTCGGGGGCTTTCGGGCACTTTTTTCAATGCATTTTTTTGCTACAATTAAGTTCAATCCATTAGCTTTCCAACGGTGGTTTGTGGGTTGCAAGGCAACGACGGGAAGTGGTCCGAAAAAATGTTCAAAATTCGTCGCGTGTAGTGGCCGCTTAACAATATTTTGGGACTTTGATATTTTTTCGGGGCACCTAGACATCATCTTTCAACGGGATTTTTGGCGGAGATCAAAATCGAGATGTTCCCTACCTACCATAATGTTTTGGGGGTTCGGATGCAACAAAAAGTCAGCCTAACATGCCCTAGAAGTTGGTGGCTACAGGCAGGGAAAGCAGCAAAATTTTTGGCACTGCGTAGGGGCCGTTTGGGCTTCTTTTTTCAGACGATGTCCCGAAGGCTGAGGAAGGATATCGGGCCTTCGACGGCTCAATTAGGGTTTCATAACCCTAAGATTTTAATCATTAATCTGAGGTCGTCAGATTAAAAGATTAAATGGACGGACCGGATCGTAACGACACTTATTTAATTATTTGTCGTTAGTTTAATTATTTATTTGTTTTATTTAAATTGTGTGGATGATTTCTTTATTTATTTTATTATTTTTCTGTATGATATTTACAAATCTAATAATATTAGGAATTTTTTTTAATAAAATAATTAATCCAAGCAATTTTTTAGAATAAAAAATAAATAGATAATTAAGTTATTTAATTTTTGCGTTAAGTAGATAATTAATTAGGGGTTTTTTGGAAAGCCCGAGTAATTAATTTCTTTTCACAAAATTAAATAAGAAAAGTTATTGTTTGTTTCAATGAAATTAAACATGGGATTTTTAATTGATTAAAGTCAAATTTATTTTAATCAGATAATTAAAAATATGTTTAATTTTAAATTAAACAAAAAGGTAAAACCCTCAGTTTTTAAAATATTGAGTTGGAGAAGAATTTATTCACAGATAAATCCTATGGTCTCCATCTCACGTTTGTTGGGGATGCAATTATAGCTCGCGTGCCGGCTTGACCGGTCTTCCCAACGGAAGGATTATAGTCATGGTATATCTTGCACGAATCTCCGAAAGAAGTTAAGTTGAAATGTTGTGCAAGGTGGGTCTCGCACACAACTGGCTTGGGACTTTGTCACGGGATTTTTAAATTAGGTGTGATGGTTATACACTTAGCATGTGAATAAAAATATCCTCCACAACGGAGTCACTGTTTTTATTTGTGCGGTCCAACGGTAATTGATTATTTAATTCTTAGAAATATCAGGAAATAGAAACATGTTAGTTCTTTGTTCGGTAACTGTTAAATGTCCACACTAACGTGGCCTAATAAGTTAATGTGACTCTGGGCGATTGGTTTTTGTTGTGATATTTTTCAAGAGGATATTAAAAGACTGGCATGTCTGTCCAAATGAGGATTGATTAGTAGACGTCCACACTAACGTAGCCTGCTTAATCACAAAGGCTTCGGGTTACCAATAATTCTTTTACAATTAAAAGGTTGAGGGATCCTAAATTTTTTCAATGAATTAAAATGTTTTCTCTTTTAATTCTCAGGATTTAATAGTGGGATCTTTCAATCCAGTTGGGGCAAATCTCAAAGATTATAAATTAACTGGAAGTAATTTTATCTAATGAAAAATGTAATGTCTATATTGTCCTAACTTCTGACGAATATAGGTTTGTGTTGTTTGATCCCGGTCCACCTGCTCCTAATAGTGGATCTTCTAACTAGAGATCTGGGACTATCAGGATTGGATGAAGGCTGATAGGATGGCACGTTGCTAGATCTCTACTTCCATGTCATATGTTTTGTAAAATCAGTATCAGTCTATGGAATCTGTAGTTAATATGATCATTAGCCTTTCACAAATAATTGGCGGGCAAGGTCGGGCACCGAGGCAGGTTGCCGTGATGGGTCTTATGAACACGAACATGGAATAGGGTACACTAGGGAGGGACCATGCTTCGAAGATGATCGATCTTCTTAATGAGTTAAAGGTCCTTGGAACTGAGATTAATGGGGAAACCCAAGTGTTCTAATCACTACCAGATTTATTTCAGCATTCCCGCCTAAATCTTCTTTAGTAGAATTATTAAAAGAATTAAAGGCGGTGGAGGGTGTTATTCAGAAGTCAGCCTGTGTGTTTGTTGCAAAAAAAAAGTTTCTCCTTCTAGGCCAAGAGGTGGTAAGAAGGAGAAGTAAAATGTGCAACAAGACAATGCACAAGGGGCTGGTGGCTAGGAGTCTTCAACTACCAAGGCAAAGGTTAAGGTGTCTAAGGGTAGTTGCTATTACTGTCAAAAATCGGGATATTGGAAAAAATATTGCCCTGACCGAAAGAACAAGGCTGCAGGTAATGCCTTATCTTTAAGTTATGGTATCATGTTTAGAGGTTGTATCTACAGAAACCTGGTATGTAGATACATGAGCCACTAATTATGTCTACAATTTACTGCAGGGGTCCTAGGTGACCAAACAACTAAAAGATGGCAAGGTTTTCCTTCGGATAGGGACTGCTACTGCAGTGAGAGATATAGTTCTAGATTTCAGTAGAAATAGGTGTGTGAATTTTAAAGAAAATTTGTATGTACCAAAAATCAGAAGAAATTTAGTTCTGATTTCTTGATTGGACATTGACGGATATTATGTTTACGACAATTAGAAATTTTACAGTATTGTAGTTGGTAAACACTTCATTTGTCATGGTACATTGGATAATGGTCTTTATATTTCACACCCGATTATTTCTACTGTTTAAAATGATGAGCTGAATAACTTGTATGTTTTACCACTGAATAGGAAAATTTCCTCGCTGAACCAAAAACTATTTTGGCTTCTTTGTTTAGAATCTAAATAAGATACAAATGCTGGTGGCAAATGGAGCTTTCGGTTCATTGGAAGTGGAGGCACTTCCAGTCTGTGAATCCTATTTAGAGCGTAAGATGACCAAGAGGCCATTTACGGCCAAGGGAATTATAGCTAAATAAGTGTTGGAATAGGTTCATTATGGTACATGTGGTCGGATGAACAATCAGGCAAGAGGTCGGAAAGACCTCATGATTTGATCGTGGTGGTAAATACCTCTTTGGGAGTTCAAGGGATAACTTGTCAGACGTGAGATTACATCCCAGTTGGCTACACCAAGGATGCATCGGCATAATGGTGTAGCTGTAAGGAGGAATATGTTACTTAAGGATATGGTAAAGTACATGGTAAGTTATTCCGATTTACCACATTTGTTTTGTGCGTTTAAATTAGAGACAACGAGTTCATTCTGAATTTGGTACCTGCTAAGAATTTTTTCGGTGACCTCATGGAGTTGTGGACAAGGCGTAGGCTAAGTCTTAAACATCTTTGGATATAGGATTTGCCCAGCATACATGTTGGTGAGAAATATAAGTATGGTGAAACCAAAGATAGAAGTTTGTTTCTGTGTAGGGAACCCAAGAAGAGTTAAGGGCGATTTATTTAATAATCCTAAGAGTTAAGGGATATTTGTTAGTCAAAATTCAAGATTCTTAGATGAGGATTATGTAATAAACCACAAGCCCGGGTCACAAATTGTTCTAGAACAGGTTAGGACTAAAAATATGGTACAACAAAAAATAATACCTGATGAGCAGAATGAGACACCACCTATCACGAGTACACAGGAGGGTCCTCGTCGTAGTGGGAGGGTTGTCCGTCAACCCGGAAGGTTCATGCTCTTGGGAGAGTCACTCAACAGGATCCCAGAAGAAATTGATGCCGAACCCAGGAACTATAATTAGGCACTTCAAGACAGGGATGCGAAATTATGACAAAAGGCTATGAAATCTGAAATAGAGTCTATGTACTATAATCAGGTCAGGGAGCTTTTAGAACCATTAGATGGGATAAAACACAATGGGTGCAAATGGATCTACACGAAAATGAGAGGAGTAGATGGGAAGGTTGAAACCTTCAAAGCTAGACTTGTTGCGAAGGGGTTTACTCAGAAAGAAGGGTTCGATTATGAGGAAAGCTACTTACTGGTGGCAATGCTTAGGTCTATTTGGATTCTCTTATCCATTGCTGCGAATCTCGACTATGAGATTTGGCAGATAGATGTCAAGATAGATTTCCTTAATGGAAGTCTAGATGAGATCATCTATATAATGCAGCCAGACGGGTTCATAGCAAAGGGCCAGGAGCACATGTTGTGTAAGCTTAAGAGATCCATTTATGGACTTAAGCAAGCATTGAGGTCTTGAAATACTCGATTTGACCACGTGATCAAAAGTCTTAGCTTTGATTAGTGTCCTATCGAATATTGTGTGTACTGGAAGCGTGATGGAAACAAGATACTGTTTCTAGTCATCTATGTTGATGACATACTCCTAATCGGTAACGATGTGGGCCTGTTATCTTTGGTAAAGGTATGGTTGTCAAGTCAATTTGACATCAAAGACTTGAGACAAGCAGGCCAGATCCTTGGGATCAACCTCTTGCGAGATCGATCATGTAGGATGTTTGGCTTATCCTAAGGCTATTATATTGACTTGATTATTACTCAATTTGGCATGAAAAATTCCAAGAAATGATCTCTTCCTTTCAAATTCGGAATTTCTCAATCTAGGGATAGGTGTCCTAGAACATCTCAGGAGATAGAGAGGGTGATAGGTATTCCTTATGCTTCAGTAGTCGGAAGTATCATGTCCGTTATTCTCTGTACTGGACCAGATATCTGTTATGTTGTTGGCATGGTAATCAGGTTGTTAGGATTGTATACTTAAAAGCCATGCTTTTGAGTGTTTTACTATCCGGGATCCCGAGAATATTAATGAGAATCTATTGAGAGGATATGTATTCTCGGTTTCATATTTATTTCTTGTATGATGTATGTATACATTATCCGTATACCTTATCCAGTATTTGACTCGTCGCTTGAAGCGGGGAAGATCGGGTCAAAGGTTCTGACAGATATATAAGGGGCTCACAACCGCATTGGACACGGACTGTCCATTGGTACGGTTGTAGCACATCGTTATATTAGTTGGTCTTGGCTAGATTGAAAGGATCGAATCCCGATATTGGGATTTGAGTATCGAGCTCGATGTGTTAGTACACTTGGTGTGTATTGAGCGAGATCAATAGGATGATCAATTCTATAATGACTATGTGAATTGATCCACATCCTATTTTATCAGTGATTGCACGGTCTCTTAATCCTGACGTGATTGATCGAATCATGTTTGAATAGTGACCAGTACTTTGAGTCACCAATGGTTGAGATTTCTATGGTGAGATCAATAAGACCGATGGGTTGGGTACTGGCATTATTCGTCTGATGGACACCACGTCCGATATAATATTGGTTGAGGAGTTCCCCCTCGTGTGCGTTCTTATAAGTTCGATTATGCCAAACCTACGCATTGGATCATTTGATCCGGCATATTGATAAGTTAAGCGGTACGGCTGTGTGGATAAGATGATTTTCGAACCGGGTTGTCAGTAACCTAATTCGATTATCGAAAATCCATATCTTAAACGTAGGGAGATGACAGTGCATCTCGTAATTGGAAACTCGAGACATAATTCGAGTTTATGACTGGGAATTCAGTCAGGGATTTTAGTGGAATAAGTCCTGGCTCATGCGAGAATGGACTAACTTGGGGCTTGAGTTTAGGGATATCCGGTATTCTCGTACGATTAGCCCGTGTCCTATAATTCCTCGTGATCTCTCACGTAGCCCTTTTATATGCACGTGGTTTTGCTTGGCTTCAAGTTTTATTTAATTTAATTCGATCGTCTGACTTTTCATCGGGGACGTTCGAGGTATTAAATTAAATGTTTAGAGGCAAATTTTGGCGAATGGTCTTTGGGTACACCCTTGGGTGGCCGGATGTACAAGTGTTAAGTGAGAATTGTATTTTGGTAAGTGTATATAAGATTTTGCTTTTTTTTTTTGCAAAATAGATATACACTTGGCATATTTTAATATATTGATATATATTAAAATATTTCTAAAATTAATTCTCTAGGTACACTTATCATGGCCGGCCCTAGGTGAGAGAAATTGCCTTGATTATTTCTATTTAGATATACTTTGTATATCTTGAATAATGGAGATAAGGTAACAAGATCATTTTAGGAGGATTTTTAGGGAATTTTGAATTTTCCCTTCCTCTCCCTCTCTATGTGTGGCCGGCCCTATGGGACTCTTATTTTAATTATATTATATATATTTTGTGTGTTTTAGGAAGAAAGAATATATATTATTATTTTTTCCTAAAATCACATGAGGCAATATATATACAATATTTAAAAGGATCAAAGACCTAATCTTCCTCTCCATTCCATATTGCCGCGACCCCTAGGGTTCCTCCTCTCTCATATTCTTTGAGTTTTGTGAGGATTTCGTGTGTTTGAAGCCAAAGGAATTCGTCTCGGATCGATGCCCACACACCGGAGGTGAATACGTGCGCGGGTCATACGTGAGAAGGTCCCGGGGTCGTCTCTTTCGACATGTAGAATTTTGGTTGTAATTTTCGACAATCACCCGCAGGTATAGCTTCTGTCCATGCATGTTTAGCACGTAGGATTTCATGAAAAACGGGTGCCGATTCTATTTTTTTAAACATAAGGCTTCCGTCTCGTTTTCTCCAACACAGATATGAGTCAAATTCAGAGGTAAAGTATTTTTTACTGCGATCAAGGATAGACTCAAGTACCTAAAAAGGATTATGGAGTATATGTCAGTGTATCAGGCTGATAGTCTTGTACCCCTTGGGTATGCAGACTCATTTTTTCAGGATTGGTAGCAATTCTAGGAGGTCCACCTTAGGCTATGTATTTTCTTCAGGGAAGCACATTGAGGGGAAGTAATGTCTCATCCGGGAGACTGTACAACGTGGAGACGTTATGGTAAGAATGGTTACGTTAACGGACAACCTGGTGGGTCCATTAACATAAGTAAAAGTGTTATGTGTCAGATGTATACCTGCATGGCTTTTAGTATAAGTGGGAGATTGTTAGGGCAATATACTTAAAAGCCATGCTTTTATGTATTTAATTATCGTTGATCCCTAGTATATTAGTGAGAAACACTTGAGATGTATTTGCATTTACTATTTCAAATCTATTATGTGCGAATGCATAGTCCGTATATTTTGTCCTGTATTTGACTCAGTGCATGAAGCGCGGACAATCGGGTCAAATGTTTTGACAAATATACAAATGGGCTCACAATCGCAATGGACCCGGAAAATCCAATGGTACGATTGTAGCACATCGTTATAGTAACTAGTCTTGGCTAGGTCGAATGGATCGAATTTTGGTATGTGAATTTGATGTACGAGCTCGATGTGTTAGTACACTTGGAGTGTATTGAGCAGGATCATTAGGATGATTAATTCTATACTAAATATATGAATTGATCTACATCCTATATTATCATGTATTGGACGTACTCTTAATCCAGATGTGATTGATCAAATCATGTTCGGATAATGCGTAGTACTTTGAGTCACCAATGGCTGAGATTTCTATATTGAGATCAATATGACTGGTAGGTTGGGTACTGTCGTTATTCGATCGATGGTTGATAATCAACTGACGAAAACCACAACTAACTTAGGTTGAGGAGTTCCCCTTGTGTGCTTTGCTTATAAGTTTGACTATGTCAAATCTGGG
>JAUZSS010196137.1:0-10803 GCA_035668195.1 Sarracenia psittacina
AGAAGGATCTCAATATGAGATAACGGCGGTGGATGGAGTTCCTAGGTGATTATTATTACATCTTGCAGTACCATCCCACGAAGGTGAATGTGGTAGCTGATGCGCTTAGTCGGATGATGTTTGGCAGCCTTGTGTGTATTTCATCTCAGGAGTGGAGTATGCTCAGTGATGTCGGTGCTTATGACTTACATCTCAGTGAGTCCGACAGCGGACCTATCTTGTTCTCGGTGGTTCTACAGTTGACCATTATCAGTCGGATCATTGAGGCACAGTTGACCGGCACGGAGTGTCAGGAGTTTAGAGATCGAATCTAGGCTGGGGACGACGTCGAGGGTCTATCCTTGTACATGGACCAGAGTGTGAGGTTTCGTGGTCGGGTCATAGTACCGGAGTCTTGTCAGGCAGACGTTTTACATGAGTCGCACTATTCTAGACTTGCAGTACATCCTGGCGGGACTAAGATGTTCCATGACCTACGGCGACAGTTTTTATGCCGAGGGATGAAACGGGACATAGCCTTATTCGTATCGCGTTGTCTTACCTGTCAGCAGGTTAAGGCGGAGCACCAAAGACCAGCAAGCTTGTTACAGTTATTACTAGTGTCGGAGTGGAAGTGGGAACATATTACGATGGACTTTGTTCTGGGGCTTCCAACATCTCCGAGGGGTTACGACACAATATGGGTGATTGTGGATCGGTTGACTAAGTGAGCACATTTTCTTCCAATGCGGCTTACGTACCAGATGGATCAGTTGAGCAAGTTGTACATATCCGAGATCATCCATTCGTATGAAGTTCCAGTCTCTATTGTCTTGGACCAAAATCCTCGTTTTACCTCTCGTTTCTGGTAGAGTTTTTAGCGGGCACTAGATACGAGTACCCTTATGAGTATGGCCTTTCACCCACAGATGGATGGGCATTCAGAATGCACTATCCGAAGTTAACTTACCCTTGGTGGAGTTTGCGTACAATAACAATTACCAGGCTAGCATCGGGATGGCACCTTATGAGGTACTTTTTGGTAGACCGTGTAGGTCACCTATTTGTTGGGCAGAGGTCGGTGATCGATCCATCACAGCGCCCGACGTTATCGAGGAGACGATGGGTAAGATTATAATCATTCGCGGTCATTTACTTACGGCATAGAGTATGCAGAAGAGTTATGCAGACCGGCGGTGGTGACCTCTTGAGTTTGAGGTGGGCAGCTTTGTTTTTCTTAGAGTTTATGCGTGGAAGGGACTCTTGAGGTTTGGGAAGCGCGGTAAGTTATAACCACGATATGTCGGATCGTTCCCTGTTGAGGAGAGGATCGAAAAGGTTGCATACCAGCTTGGATTACCACATAGCTTAGCATCCATGCACGACGTGTTTCATGTTTCCATGTTTAGGAAATATAAGTGGGACCCGTCACAGACCCTTGAGTGGTTAGAGTTGGATTTACAGGCAGATTGCACCTACGTGGAGCGACCAGTGTAGACTCTTGATACACGAAATCAGGTTTTGCAGGGTAAGACCATACCACTTGCGAAAGTGCTGTGGCGTTGTCATGGCTTCGAGGAAGAAACGTGGGAGTGGGTGGACGAGATCCGTTTTGGATATCCCAAGATATTTTCTACCTGAGGTACGTTTTTTATTTCAGGACGAAATCTATTTTAGTGGTAGATGTTGTAAGGAGTTGACCTTGTTTTACATGTATGTCATCTTTCGGCATGTTTCGGGAAGCCTTAGACCGGGAGATCGTGGACCGTTTTGGTTTTAAACATTAATTCAGAATCGTCGTTCGTTAGGTTTTTCGAGAAACCGAAAAAAAGTTTAGAATGAATTAAAGTTTATTGACAATTCATGGTCCGGTGATCGCGCCGTTGGTCTTGTAAGCATTAGTATTTTATTTGCTAGCATTAGGCTAATTTTAAGGACGTTTGGGATAGGAACGAGCCATGGTTTTTATGTCTCGGCTGGGTTTGTAACAGCCACTACCGCTCGAGCGGTAGTAAGCTCGGTCGAGCACTTATGTCGGTCAGCTTATATAAGTGGTGACGTGGGTTAGCTTCTGTCATAAGCTAAAACCATATCTTTTTCTCTTTGCCTCTCTATAATACGAGTTTTGAGAGCTAGAGGCTTGATTTTTGGTGATTTGGAGGCACGTGCTTGGATTCTGGACATGCACGGTTGATCACAGCGTTGAGGGCTACGTATCCACCGGACTAGATCTTGATTCTGACAGCTTTGGATAGCCTCGTTTTGGCCCTTGGGACTTTCGACAGTCTTACGAGGTAGGTGACAACCTACTCATGAACTTTCCTTATTGTGTGTAATGCTAGTTTTGTATATTTATAGCTGTTATGCTGGCTTTTATCCTATTTTATACTAGTTTGCATGTTTCGGGCCTCGGGGCCCAGTTTTCTGGGAAACCTGTTAGCTTTTCTTGGTTATGAGCATGATTACGAGAGACCTGTTTTTTCAGATCTGAGTTTTGGCTATTTTATGCCTAAGTTATATTATATGCAAGATTTATAGATTCTGGGTTTTACCGGGCTTAAAACCCTCATTTTAGAAATGTGCCAGCTTTTACTTGATATGGGCTGGGAGTGCTACTTGCTAGTGTTTTCGGTTTGTAAAATGGATAGCTGTAACTAAAGTGATGTATAAACTGGGTTTGGTTCTCGTATCAACGAGTGGGTCACGACCGACGTGGGTTCTCGTATCGACGAGTGGGTCACGACCGACATGGGTTCTCGTAGTGACGAGTGGGTCACGACCAACGTGGAGTCTCGTATTGACGAGCGAGGGACTTTCGAGATCGGGATACTTATGCCAGGATTATAGGATTGTTTTACAGAAATCTGATAATGCGATACAATGTTTAGAATTTGTATCATTTTCGAGTATTCCATATGTTTATGTATTTTTAGATAAATTGTATTTGCATATCACATGTCATTCTCATTCAGCATGCCTAGTTCTTGCATAGTTTGTTCCCTACGAGCCAGTGGGCTCATGTTATCTCTGACAACGTAGGTGATCTCGTGAAGGAGGTGGCAGACTAGGCGGAGACTAAGGAGGGAGTCAGAAGGAAGATAGCTTAGTTTATGCCATGTTTTGTGTTGTTCATCTTATTTCCAGACTTGTATAAGCTTGACAAGACATGCGTTTTTGTGTATTAAGTCGAATTATGCTTTAGTACCTTGCATGTTTAAGATTATGGTTATATGGCTCCGGAGTCCCGGATTTTAATTATTTCAACTTTGGTTAGTACATGTTAAGTATGTTGTGAGGCCGATGTGTCAAGTGGGTTTATAGGGATTCATTTGACTAGTTTTCTTCTAGCCTGAAAAGGCATGTTTAGCAAGTATAACGGTTTTCTAAAAAATATAGTTTTTCCCAATTTTGCCAAGACTTATAAGTGGAAAAAGGATTTATTTGTTTTATTAAGCCACGAAATCATGTTTTGAGTTGGTTAAAGGTATTTTCGAAACAAAAAGGTAAAAATGATAATTTTTGGAAAATTTGAACTTTTACTCGTTAAACTCTCGTGAAGGTTACCGCTCGAGCGGTCTATACCTCGCTTGAGCGGCCATCCCTATTTTGGAAGGCCGAAAATAAGATTATTGTTGGAACTTGGGTGTTGAACAGTGGGCTTCTGAACACAATAATTATGGTTTTCTTACCTAAAAGGATTTTGTAGAAAAAGGCTAATCTTTTATTAATATTTAATTTGATAGATTTTCGATTTCGGTTTTATCCTAGTTATCGGTTAGGATTTCTCGGTTACGCCGGGTTTGGGGCCTCACAGCTATAACTCTGTGAAGACAAGAGGGTCTGTTGGAGGTTTATGGAAATGGTAGTGATTTTCTCATCTTCAATTTTAATTCTACAAAGGCTATGAAGAGTATTTTAGAGAAAGGACTGTGGTACTTCTCAGGTAAACTCCTTATTTTACGTAGATGGTGTAAATGACTTAGACTAACCGAGGATGCACTTATGAAAATTCCGGTTTAGGTTAAGTTTTATGATACGCCGCTTGAATTTTGGAATGATAAATGATTTAGTAGAATTGCTAGTGCTATTGGGCCTCCTCTATTCCTTGATAAGGCAACAGACACAATGTATAGAATCTCTTATGCAAGAATTTATATTTATATAGATGTAGCAATGGCTTTGCTCCAATTAGTGTCTGTTAGGTGTGAAGGGGAGACAATAGTTGTTCCTGTTGAGTATCAAGGTTTACCGGCTAAGTGTGATCATTGTAGCCTGTTTGGTCATGAATCTTTCAAATACAAGCCCCGCCAAGAAGTAGGCTCTAATGAAGGTTCAAAGAGTGGCTCTGACTCTTCTATTTTGGCTCAATGGGTTAGAGTAGGAAATCGAAGGAATGTTAACGAGGATAATATACATGAAAAGAGAGGGGAAGTTGGGAAGAAGACTCCCAGAGGTAAAGAAGAGGTTAAAATGAATAGAAGATATGAAGTGATAAGGAATAGTTCATTCTAGACCATCGCAGAAAACCCAGCTGACCAGCATCGAAGCTCAGCTTCTAATCAGTCCGAAGCTCAGCCTTACCATTCAGGTCTAACTCTCAGCACCGCTACTCAAGCCTGCTACTCAGCTCCGATTCCCAGCCCTGCTACCCAAGCCTCGCTCCTTAGCCAAGCAGTTGAAGGTTCGGGAGGGCTGGGTTTTAGTTTCAGATGATACCCTTTTATGTTTTTTGAGTTTTTAGGTACTTTGCTTAAGCCTCCTGTTAGGCTTTGTTCTTTTGGGTTTGTTGCTTTGTAGGTCAGGTTTTTGATTAAGCTGCATGTTTGGCTCTATGCTCTTGGGTTTTGTGGTTTTTTGGTAAGGCCTTGGGTAATGCCCCTTGTATTTATATAATTTTTTTTCTTCTTTTATGTTACAATTAATTATCCCAAATAAAGTTTCATTGTCAACCAGACACCATCAAGAATAACCCACATAAACCACACGGAGTTCAAATGCAAAAGGTGTTATGAGAAAAACCACACATCAAACTCACCTCAACCAACCTCAAAAGTATCATAACCCAAGCCATTCGAGGTCACAGACCAACAACCACCAACAACATGTAATTCTCGCATACAATGAACATCAACCAAATCAAAGGCTGCTTCCACGGATGCAACTTAAACCTTCACACCCGGAGGTTCAAACAACGAATCCTCACTGAGGATCATCAAAAAACATACTCACAAGCACCCATAGGAGATCGCTACACTGATACCGATCAGCGAGAATCTCTATCTCTCCATCACCAAGGCTCTAAACTATTCAAGACCAGATGCCTCTCCTCAAGATCACACTCTGAACAGAACCAGCAAAATCATCCAACCCGACCGTAAAAATATGACTCACTCACCACTTCTCCCTATTCCGCAAACACTATCGTACATCATAGTATAGAACATCATTAATCACATGTGATACCCACATCAACAATGACCTCAAGCCTTACACATATGTTTCACTTGGACACGCTCACGACCATCAAGCCAAAGATTAACCACAGGTGCGTGTGAGGCATCAAACCAAACACTTAACGAACCAAAAGGAATTCCATCACATAACCAAGCAGTAACCCAAAATATTCCACGAATGGATCTTCATAACTCCATACAACTATTTGACAACCTCGACATCACTGCTCCAACAATCAAGAATCTTCACATTTCATGAGAAAACTATGCTACCCACATACAAACCCAGTAAGAACATCTTACTCAAGTGCTAACAACATTCATTTTACTCATCCATCACCTGAAGGATGCCCTAAATAGTTGTGCTACTACCATAGGAGGACCACCACAATTGGCTTCTCGATCCCCAAAACCATGTACCTTAAAACTCATCAATAGGAAGAAAGATCTCACATCATTACCTCTCAGTCGTCAAAATAATCACTAAACCACACATAACCGCACTGATCATATCTACCAATGACACTCGTCCAACCTACTTATCACTGGAAAAACCTCACAAGCGACCACGTTGCTAAGCAAAAGAAAAATGAGACGACTTACCTCTCTGTCTCCAAACCTCGTGCCTAAGCATTCGTCAGAAGGACAAAGAAAAGTGTCCACACCATAACCTCTCACTCATCAAATGATCACTGAATTGTGTGCAATCGCAAAACACATGACTACAATCATACTAGCTATATTTCCAGTACCTTAGCAATCGTCAATCTCATCCGAGACTCTCACCGCAAAAGATCTCTCAGAAGAATCTATAACCAAAAAGTAACACCAGACTTCCTACCTAAGAAACCCAAATAAGTCATCAAGGGTACCTAAGCCGTACCACGGTCACCATACATCTCCAGGGTTTAGAACCCATCAACTCTCATCGGTTCCTATAGCCAACATACAACACTTGACCTTGAACAAAGGCAACACCTAACCTCGAGTTCCTTAAAAAATACACAAACCTAAAACATGTTACTAATAGTGACATAATGTCAACATGGCCACTACGGGCATCTCCCAAAGATGAGAAGACTCTCAAACTTCCCCTTCTAACTCCAAGGGCTACGTCACAATACACAATTACTACGCTTCCATCCACTATATTGTTCCTTCCAATGAACCTCCGTAGACCTCCAGGTCAGAAACAACGTTGATTAGGCGCATTTCTAATTGGATTTCCATGCTGCCCACTTGATCTCAGAATAGTCCCAAAATTCAACTCTATACACAAATATCATATAGCATGTGTAAGTCAATTCCCCACAAAAAAAGCATACAACCACACCCAGAACATGAATGCGTCATGCAAAAACAACTCTCACGTGTTAGGTTACACTTCCCCCACGGTCCTAAAGTATTCGAACCTAAAGCTCTGATACCACTCTGTGACGCCCCGATACCCAAACAATTAAAATTTAATATAGTAAACCTTGAAAACCGAAACTCAAGCTGATTAAGCCAAACAATTTACTTGAAAACTTCCTCTTGAATTATCAAAATAACCTTTTCGTTTCCAAAAATAAAAAAATGTTTGTTCATTTTGATGTTTCTTGAAAATATTCTAACTCTGGGAATTTAAAAAAAAATCTTGGTAGAGTTTTCCCTATTTTTGAACTATCCCTAAATGAAGATAACCTATAAAATAATAAACATATCCAACCAAAAAACCCATAAACTGGATCCACATCACAACCAAGCTAATCTAACTCAGAAAATAAAATTACTACGTGCTACACCATCGATAGCTCACATGCATGCAAATGAATGAAACTGGCATTATGGCCTTACAACCATCTCTTTAAAGAAATAAAATAAAGCTTCAATTATACATTCATCTAAAAATAAAAATACGGTGGGATAATATAAAAAGAAAACACAGCTTGCTACCAAAAATCTTTGTTTTTCCTATCCTTACTCTGATCTTTAAAACCTTTTCCCGCTTAACCTGAAAAATGTTAACAACTGGACTGAGCCCAAATTGCAGGATACTATAGAATATAAATTCAAACCATAATATGCAAATATGGCATGCAATATGTTCAATTAAAAGAACATTAAATAAAACTCAACTAATTTTCTTTGAAATAAAAATATAACATGCCTATTTTCAATGAAAATAGTGTACATTGAAAGGCAAAACATTTAATGGTTTTCTCACCAACTCAGTAGACCATTTTATACGAAATTAAAATACTTTACCAGAAAAGATTATATTATTTCATTTCTAAACCAATGGATCATCCAAGACCCACACCACACACACAAAATCTTCCTATGCATGTCTCACATATACCAAATACAACTTTTCACTTTCATGGCCCATAGGTAAAAAGACCCGTTCGCAGGTAGGAGAACCTAAATAGCAATTCACTTTCATGACCCACAAGTATAAAGAACCCGTTCCATAGGTAGGAGAACCTAAATCACAATTCACTTTCATGGGCCCAAGGTATAAAGAACTTGTTACGCAGATAGTAGAACCTGAATCGCAATTCACTTTTACGACCCACAACAAAGGGCAAGAACCATAACATGGCCCATCATAATGGAAATTAACCAAGCATATGTTTGTTACATTACCATTTTCAAAGTTCAACAGTTACACAATTATCTAATTTCACGTTCGTTTGATTTCCAATTTCATGCTTGCGCATATAACAAATTTCCCATTCAGGGTATCGAAGTCGATCAAAGGGCACATAAAACCCATTTTTCCTAAAATTGGCATAAACCCCCAAAATCCACAATGTGTACTTTAGATACATAAGTACCAATTACCAACCACTCAAATGTTACCATATTTATCGAATTCCCTAACCAATGATTATCAAATCACAAATCAAAGTTCTACTACGAAATCCTATTTTCCAACTTATTGAGTAATTAACAAAAATTTACTTCCATTAATCCAAAAATTCCAAAATTTGAACCATAGCTTCCTTTCCATGCGAATTTCATATATTTGATATCAATTTCACAAAATTTGGCTTGATTATAGAAAAGCCCCAATTTTACATCACTTTTCTAATTTCAAACCCTAGTTCATTCAAACTCGAAACTAATCGAAAATACCTCATTCTAGAAAGCTATGATTGTCACAACATTATTCAATTTCATACTTCAATCTCTAATTTCGAGGTTCATGAACTCAGGTCTCGGTATAATTAGGGTTTTGTCCCTATTCAAACTTTAATGCAAAATGTAACTAAAACTATAATCTATATCAATAAGGAGATTTATATGGTCTAGAATCATACTTCGATTGAAGAAAATTGAAAGAAATAAAACCAAAATTGAACCAAAATCGACTTTCGGAGGTACGACTATTCGAAGATCCCAACGAGAACGTATTGCACGAAGCAACATGGATGGGAACCTAGTGGATTAGAGCGTAAGAGTAGTGTGATGTGGTGTAGCCCTTGGAGAGAGAGGGTGTGTTTGAGAGTGTTCCCTTCTTCGAGAGATGCCCTCAGTGGCCATGCTAGCGTCGAGTTGACGTTAATATCCTATTTCAATTCGATGTGTTATGCCAGGAAAGTATGTTTTGAGGTATGCCTCCATTTAAGATCGAGCATTGTATACCAGTTGTGAGAACCGATAAGAATTGATGTGTTTTTAAGCCTTGCAGATGTGCGGTAACCATAGTACAGCTAAGATGCCATTTGATGACTTATTCAGGGTTCATGGAAAGAAAGTCAGATGTTACCTTCGTGGTTATGGATCCTTATAAGAGATCCTACTGTGGTAAGAACATGGGATGAGGTTGGTGTTTAATACGGTATTAGGAGTGTGGTTAGCACAGTTGTTGTCGGGTGTGCTACAGTCACGTGCGGTGGGAACCTTTTAGTAATCGTTAAGATGATTAAGAGATTGTGGGCTGGGAGCCTTTCCCTTTTAGTTAGTGCGGAGGGATGTGGGGTTGGAAGCCGAGAAGCCAATCATGTTGGTTTCTCACTTTGTGGTAATAAAGTTGCTTGAAGTGCCTTTCCTTGTGATGGATAGGCATGGTGGATGTTGTTAGCCCATGAGTGATACAGTTGTGTTGGGATGGCACGTTGGTACTGCGGTTGTCGTTTAGTGGATAAAGGTGCTTGAAGTTGGGGCAGTGATGTTAAAGTTATCACACCATTGTTTAGAGTTGTGAAGATCCCTTGGTGGCGTTCTGTGGCTGTGTTAGACGTGGTGAGTTAATGATAGAATCAGGTGATGTTGTTGCATGACTACGTGGTGGTGTTCTTTGTATCCCTCGAGTGTTTGGCTTGGTGCCTTGTGTGTACCCGTGGTTAACCATTGGCGTAGTTGTGGGTACTTGTGTCGTATGACCGGCTTGATTATCATGAGTGTGTTCATGGAACACTTAGTTAGGAGTTGGTTTTGATACAGATATGTGTATCACAGATGATCAAAGACTTTATATAGTGATGTCCAGTGATATTTACCGACGAGTGAGTGATGATTGGTAAGCAGACAATCGTTTGGGGCTGATTGTTAGTTTTCCTTGGATTGTGCTGGGATTAAAATCTCTGTCGATTAGTACACTGTGGTGACCTTCTAATGGTGCTCGTGAGCAAGAGCTGGAGTTATGGAATGAATCTGAGTATGTTTTCTCGAAGCCCTTACCACGAATTCGTTATTCCACCCTCCAAGTGTGAAGGTTTGGGCAGATGGATTTCGCATGAGGAGTTAAAGGCCGTTAGTTATTTGTTGGTCCGTGACTTTGGATGGTTTAGGTTGTGGTACCCTTAGGGTTAGTTAAGATAAGATTTGTGTGTGGTTTCCCTTTAGACGTTTCTCGTGTTTTGAGCTCCTTATGGGTTGTTTTGGGTGGTGCTTACTCAATAGTGAGACCGTTTGGTTGTTTGGTGTTAAAATTCGTGTTACCTAGTTCTTGTGGAGATGGTGTTTAGGTGTGGTTCATATGAGACTAGATTCGTGGGCCCGTTGTAGTAGGAACGGGTGATGTTTTGGATCATGCAATTGGTGTGACACCATGACCTGTCTTAATTTTATTTTTAATTTAAATATAGTAAATCTTTTTAAAGAAGCATAATTCAGTTTGAAATGTTTACAATGAATTAAAATATGATCTTAATTTGGGGTGTTACACTTAAATGTTGGTGCCTTGAGGACAGGCTAATGAGGAGTGGAAGTGTTAGTGATGGCCTCTTTGTTTGTTGCTGGTGATCCCGTTCTTTGGTTTGTAGTACCATGAGACCATATGAGTGGTAAGTGTTAGCATAAAGGCATTTTCAATCAAGCTTTATTTTGATTTTGACTTAACAACAAATTGATTTGTTTGTTGCTAATATTTGCGTGTATTTGA
>JAUZSS010197239.1:0-10794 GCA_035668195.1 Sarracenia psittacina
TATCAAGAATTCATGGTGTATTGAATGCTTGTGTGTGCTTGGTAAGAGAGAACAAGCTGCCTCATAACATAAAAGCCAATGCACCAGCCCTAGCTGCCGAAACTTAGTGTTTTTATATAAACACAGCGGCACTTGAGTGCTCTTTCAGCCCGCGTCGAGCATGCTTATAAGTGAAATATGGAGATGAGTGTGTATGTTGAATGCCATATACCTTGTATTAGACTTAGAACGGGTCTATCACGTGTGAATTGGACGGAGGACCTAGACACAATCACCCAAAATCCTAAACCCAAAAGTAAAGGTACAGACACAATGGTTTTGTACTTAACCCGAAAATCGCCAATTATATTAACACATAACATTTACCTAATCTCACAATCCAACCCAAATCACTACATAGGCCAACCACTTCATAACGTTAACATGAAACAAAAAAGTTTTAGCTCCCACATTACCACATGAAACAACCACATACGAAAAACATCAACAGATTATTCCTTACATCATCTAATCTTACCACTTTCACATATAGGCACAACGATTGGTGCATACATATGTATAACAATAAGATTGTTATAACCATCAACTATCACATTATCAAGAATTATGAAAATCCCCATTCCATTCCAACACCCATATACACACAATCAAACTCCAGAAAAGACACCAACACTTCTCCGAAATTCCATATTCCACAATATCAATATATAATCATATGATCAATATATATATATATATATATATATATTGCATGAGGCTAACAAGCCCACCAATCAATTTCCCAAATTAAGGTTCAAGAGCCAAAAACCCTCAATTTCAAGGTTTTTCCCAAATCATGTACATTACCATACCCTAAGCCCACATCTCAATCCTCTCATGATTTCAACCCAATCAATAAAGATACATACCTCCTGCTACATCAATGCAAGCCACATTGTGTAATATCATGAACTGTTTCAATTTCAAATTTTAACAAAATCGGTTCTTAAATTTTAAATCATTTCTCACTAAACCGGTTAAAAGTTTGAGAGAATTTAAAATTTGATCTTGATTTGGGGTCTCATGATATCACCATTTGTTTTGGAACCTCTGGAATATTATTCTGGGGTATTGGATTATGTTTGGTGATGTTTGGATCGGAAAGGGGCACTACTTTTAAAGATTTCGAGCCAAGCAAGCCAGCAATGTCCGCTCGAGCGGACCTTTGGTCGCTCGAGTAGTCTATGTCGGTTTGGTCTTAAAAGCTACAGGTCTTGTATCTTTTTGGCATAAAAATCATCTCTCTCTCTCTCTCTCTCTCTCTCTCTCTCTCTCTCTCTCTCTCTCTACTCACGGAGCATCTATGGGGAATATCTAGGGCTTGTGGAAAGTCACCTTGCTTGATCTTTAAGCCTTGTTTGGTGAGGATTTCTTGGCTTAAACTTATAGATTCTTGATTTCCTTTCGTTCCTTGACGTATTCACTACACCAATTTGTGATTTCGGTGTTTGTATGGTTCTAGGAACTCTAGAAGGATGTTTAGGGTTTAGGAGCCCTAGACGTTTCCTTGCATCCACTACACTTACGTGGTGGGATATATGCTAATCCTTGACTATTGATTTAATAAGTGTTGTATATTTTGATTTTGGTTGAAAAAGTTAGAATATACATATTGTGATTGATTTAATGAACCCTAAACCTATGGAACTTAAACCCCAATGTGAGATACAATAGATATCGGGGTTTAACAGGTTTAAACTTGTGGTTTTGAGAAAATAGTTTGTTTTCCTACTACTATAACACGATTGGAGCATGTCTATCCTTTCGGTTTGGAAATCGTCCAAGTGCTACGAGAAACGTGCCTAAATGGGTTAGGGCTTGACTTGGGAAAATTTGGGGAAAAGGTTATTTTCAGTTCAAAACCTTAAAATTGATTTGGGTTATATAAAATTGAACCTTGATGGGGCGGATTTGGAAAAAACATCTATATGTTATAGGTTCAGTTTTGATATCCAACTTGAAAAGTTTGAACAAACTTCATGTTTCGCCCTTTACCACGTGAAAATCGGTATAGATTTAAACGTTGTGACATATCTTATGTATGGGTGGAAATACATGTGTTGTCGTGTGTTAAATGAGTTGATTGTTATTGATATCCTGATTTTTGATATCTTGTTGTTGATATCTTAGTTATTGATATCCCGATTGTTGATATCTTAGTTATTGATATCTTGTTGTTGATATCCTGATTGTTGATGTCTTAGTTATTGATATCCTGATTGTTGATATTTTAGTGATTGATATCTTGTTGTTGATATCCCAATTGTTATTGGTATCCTGATTGTTGATATCTTAGTTATTGATATCTTGTTGTTGATATTCTGATTGTTGATATCTTAGTTATTAGTATCCTGATTGTTCATATCCTTATTATTGATACCCTGGTTGAGGAACATCATGTTTATTGTGGATATCCTTGTTGTGGATGTCCTTATAGTGGAGATGATTTGTGGTGTGTTGGATGTTGAGATGAGTCCTCGGTGAGTTGGATTTAGTATAAAGGGTCGGCCCAACCCTTAGACTTCGGTATGTAAAGGAAATCATGGTTGATTGACTCTTTACGAGTTATCTAGGGTGGCCCACCCTTTGGTTGTGATCTATAATGGAGAGCATGATTAGTCGACTCTTTGTGAGTTATCTAGGACGACCCACCCTTCAGTTGTAATCCGTAATGAGAGAGCATGATTAGTTAACTGTTTGCAAGTTATTTAGGGCGGCCCACTATTCGGTTGTAATTCGTAATGGAGAGCATGGTTGGTTAACTCTTGGTGAATTATTTAGGGTGGCCCACCCTTTGGTTATAATCCATAATGGAAAGCATGATTAGATAACCTTGTGTGAGTTGTATAGGGTCGGCCCAACCCTCAGACCTCAATCCGTAAAGGAGAGCTCATATACAGTTGAGCATGGTATCGGCTAGAGTGGAATAGGAATTGGGGTAATGAATGATTGTGTGAATGTGGAAAGAACTTATAGAACCGATTCACAAAACGATTATGCGAATTTTGGTTTTACAATGGAAGATGATAGTTTTCCCTTTAAATGTTATATATTTATAACTGATGCATAACCATCCTCACATTCTGTTCATGTATTCTTTGGTTAACATATATCATGTGAGCCTTGGACTCATGTTGTTTTATAACAACATTTCGGGTAATAGCAGCAAGGCGGTGGCGGATTAGTAGATGATGTCTTGGTGCATCCCAAATACATGATTATGAGACTATTGTGCACATAGCTAGCTTCATCCTTCCATACAACTTTGGGCATGTATATTAATTCTACACCTTGGTTTCATGGGAAGAATGTATTATGCTTTATTTCTTGTCCTAGTTTTGGATTATAATTGATGTAAATCCTTAATGGCAAAAACATATTTTGCATGCTTGGTGAGGAGCTTGAGAACATTTTCATGGTTTATGATGTTTTAGTGCATCCCATCTCTTTATCATACTTACAAACTATATGTCATTCGGTACATTTTCATGGTTTATGATGTTTTGGGGACCTTTGGGTGTTGTTTTGGTTGATTGTGGGTGATTTTGTACAAACTTTTGATTAGAGAATCAAAACCGTCACTTTGGAACTTACTCAAAAATTGGCCATTTTTATGGTTTTTCATCATCATTTGGGCTACAAATATTGGTAAAGCATATTTGCAAGATTTTTCATTTGCATTCTCTATCTTCTATGCTCCATATCATGTCAATGAAAGCATGAAAATAGGTTTTGGGCCTAAAAACATGACGCAGTATTAAGCCATGGTTTGTACTTTTTGCTGCCACCGCTTGAGTGGTGGTGAGACCACTCGAGTGGTCCCCTGGGTTTCAAACCGTTGGATTTTCTATGAAAAAATCGGAGTTTTGGGCATCCTGTTTACACTTTAAAGTGATGATTTTTTGTATAGAAAAACTCTTTGATGGGGCTTCATATTGGTAATTTTGTTTGCTACAAACCTTAAACATGGTTTCTCTTCGGTTTAAGCTTGGCTTTCGGTTTGGTTATCGCTTTGTAAGGTGTCGTGTATATGATGACATTATTGTCCAGGGTTAGGATGTTAAACATTGACCATATTATATCCAGAATTAAGAAAATCATAGCTAGGTTTTTCATGTTTTTTCTTAAAACTTAATTTAACTAATATATACTCAAATCCAATACATAAACACAAATTAATCAAAGTTAGTAGTCGATCCTACTTTTTGTAGCCTCAAACCGTAAGAATAAGTGAGAACCAACCCGGGCGCACCGTTGAAGGCGACTTCCTCCGGTGAAAACGGTCCCAGATGCATAAACTGCCCTCCTCCATGTCACGTCGATTGAGAGAGCCGAGAAATCAAACTCCAAAGCCTTCCATCAAGCTTTAAGGTCCTCCCATGGCAAGATCTAGGTCGGATCTCAAGTTTAGAGAAAGAAAGGGAAAGATGAAATAAGAAAAGTGGGTCAAGTCGTGTTTTTAAAAACATGTTTCCAGCGAGGTGCTCGAGCGTCTTGTGAGTGCTCTGTGAGCATGGTGCGAGCGCTCAAGTGATCTTCAAGTGCCTTACGAGCGCTTGCTCTTGGGAAGTCACTGCACATGATAGGAATTAGGGACGTTTCTTATCAGCGATGCTTTTTCAACTTTTAGCAATGTTGTAGCAGTTTTAGCGACACAAAAAGGCTAATACACCTTAAAACTCAACAAAATCATCCAAAACAAACGCACCAATATAACCACCGACATGTATACATCATAAACTATCAATATATAGCTCAAAATAAAATTTTTTCTCAAAGTTAAACACTTTAATCACTAACGCAATAATCTTTAAAACAAGAATTAGCATTAAACATAAATAAAGAGGTATTGGGTCCCTACAACCTCTCCACCTTAGGAAATTTTGTCCTTGAAATTTGTGCTAAGGCCTCGAAACAATACTAACACTCAGTATCTTCAAAAAGGTAGTCGCACCACCACTTAAACGTACCTCTCCTCGACCCTCATTGGACATGCTCACGGGCCCAAAACACTCCCTCACATGGAAGACAAACAACCAAATGATAACGACACACCTGCGTCAAAAGAAACACCAACGAAAGATCACGAAAATAATACCACATGTAACAACATACTAGTTACACTCGGTCGCAAAAAGGCACATGCTCGCTCTTACCCCCCACTAGTCATTCCTCCATCCTCTCACATTCCTGGCTATCCACGTAAAAACTAAATCAACTGTGAACCACCGATACTTTAAGTGCTCCCCCTCTGAGGGAAGTTCTGGCAAAAATGCCCTAATTGGCTGCAATGAAGTCAAGTAAGAGGTCTCCTCTTCGAACATTCACTCACCTCGTGACCTGGCTGTCGACATGAATAAAAAATGCAACTCCATGGCCCAACTGAAATGGTAAAACGTGAGGAATCTGAAGACTTCTATTACCATGATCCATTCAAAGAAGAACCCAAAATTAATTACCTTTGTTTCCTGCTCTGACATCCTTTAGACGGTATGCCCACTCTTCTCTGTTGAGTCTCGATCCCCATGCTTATACTAGTCTCCATGAGATAGTTCTCCACCTGATCGCTACTTCCACCAACCTGGTGTAGGCACACATACCCAATGCCAACACACACACACACACACACACACACTCTCTCTCTCTCTCTGATGTATGACCAAAGCCCCCATTCAAACCTCTTAGAACTTAACTCCGTCGTAGCCACCATTTCTAGCGCAAAATGAGATAAGCTGATGAACTTTGCTTCGTACTATTGCACTGACATGCTCCCTTGTACGAGAGAAAGGAACTCCTCTCTATACACATCCCGCGACGACTCCAAAAAGTACTTATCATGGAACACTCTTGTAAATTCCAACCAAGTATTGTCCACCGTAGTGCTAGAAAACTTCCTCCATTCATGACCATCTCTACAAAATTAGAATGCGGCCAAAAATACCCCTTATCATCCTCTATGACCTACAACATGTCAAGAATCTATGTTACCAAATCTAACCACTCAGTAGACATCTTAAGATCAGGATCCCCACAAAACATTGGCAGATCCATGAGCCAAAACTCTCTCATCGTAGACGTAGCTTTGGGCTCCGGGGCCCCAACTCCTCCTCTAGATGCTTCAGTCAACTGTCGCACCGTATTAACCAATGCCATCATAAGACCCGTGTTTCCCATATGTTCCTACGGAACATCCGTATCCTCACCTCTTGGGATTGGCATAAAACCACGACCCCCACCACGATCTCGTACTCTATCACGTTCCACATAGTCTCAAATCACAAGAATAAACGAAAACCAAGTCCAAACGCGTTGTTGAAACCGATTCCTACGGTAAAAAAGGTGCCAAACATCACCCTCCTCTGCATCACACCGGTAGAGGGAGCCGAGAAAGCAAGCTCCAAAACCTTCCATCAAGCTTCAAAATCCTCCCATGGCAAACCCTAGGTCGGGTATGAGGTTTAGAGAGAGATAAAGGGAAGATGAAATGAAAAGAAAAGGCTTAAAACGCGATATGTAGCTACTATCCCGACACCACCGCTCGAGCTGGGTAGACCGCTCGAGTGGTCATGCCCAGAAAAGTTAAATTAACTCCACTTTTCCGACTCCAGGCTTTGCCCAAACTCATTTCGAGCGTTCCCAACTAAGGTACGGCATAACCAAACCACCTAGGTGCATCCAACCTTGCCAAGTGCATCAACTCGTGATATATTATTAATATAAATAATAAAGGAAACATACCGAATCACTACAACCTCCCCACCTTAGGAAATTTCGTCCCCGAAATTTAAGCTAAGGTATCGAACAGATACCCACTCTTAATATCGGTAACAATCACACAACATCTATATCATCACCACATAAACGTACCTTTCATCAACTCTCACCAAATAGGCCCACGGGCCCTAAAAGTCCCATCACCCCATGATGTAAACAACATTACGATTACAATATCTCCTTACAAAGGAGAACACTAACGATAGGTCACAACCAAAAAACTCGCCTAACAATGCACCAACTATACTCGGTCGCAAGCAAACATCACCACTATAAGTCCTCATATCGTACCACGTCTATATAGAAGCATGTACATAATCGTGTATACACATAACTACCACATACTGAGGACTGCCCAGAAATGACACACTAATCCTCTAACTCATTCGGATTTTATACTAGAAATAACGTCGGCCAAACGTCTTTCTAATTTCAACCCCAAATTAGTTAGTTGGACACCGAAGGTAAGACAAATCATCCTAAAGCCTAACCTCCAGGCTCACACATAGCACATAACATAAAGCACATAACATGTAGGATCACAGTCAACTATACTATCATCAATTAGACACACCAACCCACGTATGTCTAACACTGGTATCAACCACTAACACTTTCCTTGTGATCAACCCTTCCCATGGACCTAGGTATTCGAACCTATAACTCTGATACCATTCTATAACGTCCTGACCCGTTACTAATATTGACCATGAATAACCACCCGTCTTCTTTGTTCCTTAAAAATCCTAGTTTTTTAAAACAAATACAACATATAAAAGAAGTCTCAAAAATATTCTAACTCTGAAATTTTTTAAAAATTTCGGCCGAGTTTCCCATGTTTTTCGTACTATGCCAAATTTTCAAAAACGTGTAAGCAGTGTAGCAATAACCCAACAACACAACAATTATAAATAGAACCGGTCAACGACATCCATTTAACTACTCTAAGCATATATACTATCCTCTAGGCTATAGACAACAGAGTAAAACTAAAACAGATAATTACTAACCTGTTAAACCCTTATGTAATACCTGAAGTAACTACCATCACTAGCAGAATGTGAAACTCTGCTAAACTAAGCATAAATATAAATATGGCCTTATGACCTTACAACCCAGCAGTTTAAATTTAAACAGAATAAATGAAACTATAAAAAAAATAAATCAAACAACTACAACAAGAAGTGTATATATCAAACTAAGGCGCGTTTGGCAACTAATTTTATTATATATTAATTTTCTTGAAAAGATTATTTTAAAATTACATATATATATATACATATATATACATACACACCTTCTTAAATTTGTAATGCTATTTTCCAAATAAATTTTTTAATTTAGCAACAAAACACATAACCAACCGATAACCTAATATTTTATTTCCAACGAGTGTCAAATAATTAATTTAAAAGCGTAACATTGCCTCGTCTCGAAAAATAAAATAATATTAAATACAATAAATATCGGGTCGGGTCTCTACATAAACCTTCATGGTATAGAAGGTCTATAAAATAGTGTTGTTGGTGTCTTTTCTTGATGTATCCTCATATAGGATCCGTGTTGGTAGCTGGAAAATTTCTACCGCACTGCTCCGGATGTTTCAGTATTTTTAGTCGTATTCTTCTTCCTTCGATCCTAGGGCTCACATTTCTCAGACCAAAGCCTTCACTCATGTTGCATGATTTCTATGCTACCATATTCCATGCCAAGTTCTGTCTTACGCAGTGAGTTGGCCCATGCAATTTGATTATGACTTAGGTTGTCATTGGGCTTAGTCTCCTTGAGTTGAGGTTGTTTTCTTTTATGTCCCTCTTGTGTGTATCTCCTTGAGGTATTACGGAAAAATTTACACTCATTGTGTGTATATCGTATGTGTCTCTTCCACTTACATTTTTACCATATCAGCATATTTTCCCTACCAAATATTATCTTGTGTAGTGAGCTGGTTCAAGCTTTCGTATAAACCGTAGGAACCCATCGCTTCGACCCTTATACATGATATCTATACCAGCAACTTTCCCTGCCATGTTTTGCGTTGCATGTGTGTTCTCCATAGGTATAACACATTTGTCTTACCTTGATGTTCACATCTCTTGCACAGTGAGCTAGTCCATGTTTCGTTCATGCCTTAAGATATCCTTTGGTTTTATCCGTGTGTCGTTGGGTTTGGTGTTCCCTTATTTACTTTTCCTCGAGTGCTGTATCTCCTTATGTACTCTCTTGAGATGTGAGAAATAGTATATATATATATGTATGTATTTTTATTTCTCTTTCTTTTTTCATTCTTGCATGCTTCTGTGCTTGGCATGCTTAAGATAGACATAAATATGATATGCGCTAATCATTACTCTTATCGAGCATAATTATTGGATGAATTTTCATATGAATTGGAATTTTCTCTTTCATGTATAATTATGCTTATGTTTATCCTTTAAGTCGATAGTCGAAATATCTCATCTATTTGCACACACTCTTTGGGAGCTTGACATATCTAAGTCATAAGTTGGTCTTATTTTTAGTAATTTGGTTATGACCTTGCAGTCTTAATCCAGATTAACCCACGTTTGTGGTTTACCTTAAGATGCTTTCCCTTGTGTAGCTCCGCATTTGAACAATCGCCTATTATGGGTGTAAGTTATTACCCTGTGTGAGTAACCGCCTATGTTCAGTGTATTTTGTCGTTCTTACTTCTCTTTCGATAACAAACAAATAAATAATGGTTATCTATACCCGTTTTGTGCTATCACAATTATCATAAAAAAATTTAAAGGTGTGTTTTTAGCCTTAACTTGTCTTGGGTTTTAAATTGGGAAAGAGGTCATGTGTGTGCCTCTTACTTAACAAGACCAAGATTTGTGCGTACATCTAGATGTCCAAATATTTTGGGTTTGTCTTCTTTGTCAAGTGCATTGCTCATCTCCTTATGATAGGATTTGGGTCTAGCTTATGCCTTTTCAAGTATTTTGCTCCTACGCATAGTGTTCACAATATACCGTTAGTAGAGAGGTAACATGAACTATGTATACTTGAGTTAATCCTTGTATTTTTGTATATTGTTAAATTAGTTATCGATTTTGCATGCGAATTTCTCAAGTTTGATATGCTTATGTGTATATTTGGTTGGAGCTTATATCACCTTTATGGTTAAAAGATGTAATTTTGTTTTGTATGTTGTATATTTATTATTGCATGCTTTTTGGGTGAGCTCAGGTTGAGAGGGAGAAATTATGAAGTGTGTTAGAGAGAGTATTTATATGAGTATTAACTCAGTTTTAGAGTGTCAATTCAGGGGGAGTGCTTGTCATTGGTGTATTTATGACACTAAGCCAATACTTAGTTTATTCTTTGTCGAAAATCACTTCCAGTGCACAACGCTCATAGAGAACTTAAAGGGAGATCGAGCCCTCAGCGCACGATCGCTACAATCGCGCTCGAACACCTATGTCGTTTTGACGTTTCAACTGACAAGAATTTCTTCCGTAGCACACACTTCCCCAATATCGAATCCCTCATACTCTAAATCTCCATGTACATTTGTCTATCACACCTCCAGTCCACGCCCCCAAAGCTACTTCGTCCGCCATCACCGTCGATCGTCGTCCTCGGTCTGCCCCCCTCGAAGTCATTTAGTGTTCGGATAGTTGTCTCGCCATGAGATTGTCCTCTCCGGTGGACCTTGAGGCTATCTTCATCGTTGTCCACTATTGGGTCTCTTCAGCTAAATCTAGAGGTCATTCTCGTCGACTTCATCTTGCTCCCATGGACAATCTCGATTCTCCGCCTCGGGTACGTCGTACTGCCTTTGATAGTGGCCCCCCAAGAGAACCGACGTTAGGTCGCATTGCCACCCACCTCGAGCAATTAACCTTCCATATGGACACATGGTTCGACGATATCAAGCGACCCTCCCATGCAATGGAGACATAGCTCTACGATTTACGAGTCTCTCATAAAGGTCTAGGGAGAGGTGACAGATGG
>JAUZSS010198329.1:0-10791 GCA_035668195.1 Sarracenia psittacina
TCTGGGGTTGCTATTAGGAATAAGGCTAGACTTGTGGCACATGGGTATACATACGTAGAAGGAATGGACGTTGATGAAACCTTCGCTCCCATTGCTGGACTTGAGTCAATTCGTGTTCTACTTGCCATATCTTACTTTCTAAACATTAAACTACATCAAATGGATGTAAAAAGTGCCTTCTTAAATGGTTTTTTAAAAGAAGAAGTTTACGTTGAACAACCGAAAGGTTTTGAAGATCCATAGTTTCCACATCACGTTTATAAGCTTAAAAGAGCATTGTATGGCCTAAAACAAGCTTCCCGAGCATGGTATGAACGACTGACAACTTTTTCGATTAACAATGGTTTTGTGAGAGGAAATGCGGACAAGATTTTTTTTATAAAAAGAGAAAAATGAGAAATACTCGTAGCTCAAATATATGTTGATGACATTGTATTTGGGTCAACATGTAAATCTCAAGTTGAGTCCTTTTCTAACTGCATGCATAAAGACTTCGAAATGAGTATGATTGGTGAGTTGAATTTTTTTCTAGGCCTACAGATTAAAAAGTTAAAAAATGGAATTTTCATATCACAATCTAAATATGCAAAGGCCTTAGTTAAAAAATTTCAACTCGAAAAATCTAAGTCAATTCGAACTCCTACGAGTACCTCTACCAAATTGAGTAAAGATGAAAAAGGTAAGAGTGTTGATCAGACCATATTTAGGAGTATGATTGGGAGTCTACTGTATTTGACTGCTAGTCAACCTGACATCGCCTTTAGTGTAGGCATCTGTGCTAGATATCAGGCCAATCCTAAGGAATCTCATTTAACTGATGTTAAACGTGTTATCCGATATGTAAATTCCACCTTGGATTTTGGGATTTGGTTCACCAAAGATACTAATTGTGAGCTTGCATGTTTTTTAGATGCTAATTGGGCCGGGTGTGCGGATGACCACAAGAGCACATCAGGGGTTTGTTTCTACATTAGGAACAATCTGGTTTCTTAGCATACCAAGAAACATAATGCTATATCCTTATCGACTGCTGAGGCTGAGTATATAGCTGCGGGTAGTTGTTGCACGCAGTTATTATGGATGAAACAAATGCTTTGTGATTACGGTTTTGATCAGAATTGTTTAACTGTTTTCTGTGATAACACGAGTGCCATTAACATCTCTAAGAATCCTGTTCAGCACTCTAGGACCAAACACATTGATATTAGGCACCACTTTATACGTCAGTTAGTTGAGGATAAGATTCTGTGTCTTGAACATGTCGATACCCAGTTCCAAAAGGCTGACATTCTAACCAAACCCCTAGATGCCCTCCGATTTGAGTTTCTTAGAAATTCTATTGGAGTGTGTAACTTGTAATAACTCGCTTCAGGTATCTCCAAAAAAAAAACAAAAAAAAAAACAAAGACAAAAGCAAACAAATCAACAAGTTGTAATCGGTGTCTTCCTATGTGTGTTTTTGTATGCATGTATTGAGGATTCTCTATGCTTTACATATTAGATGTGTCTGTTCATTCCCCTGACAATGTTGATAACTGCATGCCTAAGTGATAGATCTTTGTCTTGTCTCTGTCTGACTAATTGGATGACTGAATCTTGCTTGCGTTACCAATGTCTGTTGTGAGTGAATGTAAGTACAAACCTGAGCATGTCACTGCTAGATTGACCATGATGTTACATATACCATGTTGATGTTGTTCTATTTTTGTCTTGTTAACTCCTCCCCATCTTAAGAAAATAATTGTTCTCTCTACGGAAATGGCTACCTAGTACGTCCTTGCTTTTTCGATGGTTTAGTGTGAAAGCCGCCGTGTGAGTTCGGATGGAAATGGCTACCTGGTGCGGCACTGTCTTTTTAGCCGTATTCGGAGTGAAAGCCGTCATCTTGCTCTCACCAATGTATGCTGTGAAAATGGCTACCTGGTGCGGCACTGTCTTTTTAGCCGTATTCGGAGTGAAAGCCGTCACAAATTACATTAACATTAAGTATTAAGTAAGGGGGAGTTGTCTTGAACAAACAAGCTCAACAAATAAACACTCGGATAGTTTTCGGTTTGACTTCTAGCATGTGTCGGCTTTGGTTGTGTTACTCCTTCTCTAAACTCACCTTGGTCGCATTGAGACTTGTCTCGGTTGTCTGATTACAAGTTCTTGACTGACTTGATTCTATCTCTGTGGATCTGTTATTGATTTTAGCTGGCAGGATAAACAGGATTCATGTCTTTGGTACATATCATCTAGATTCTCCTAAACTGTGTACATGTTCTTGTTTTTATTCGAAAGACATATGGAACTTTCTGGGTTGTTTTTGGTGTGCTTGGTTTTGCATGAAATATAAAAATCAAAATTTCAAAGAATATTTTGTTGATATCCTGAAGCTGGGTGCCCTTCGTTATACACTGATAGTTATTTCTTAAGTTTCTCTGAATTGTAAGTCTCAGGGGGTGCTTGGAAGTGTTTTTTTTAACACTTAGTTTTTTTTATGACCTTTTTCTTACCCAGGCTCTGGCATAAGCGCGCTCTCACCTCGCCAAAACCGCGCCAGCACCGCGCCTCAAACGCGCTCGAGCGCGCGTCGAGCGGGGTGCTCGCCTTGGTTTCCAACACTTAGTTTTTTTTGGGGTGTTTTTCTTAAGCATTCTCTGGTCTTTTCGCGCCTCGAACGCGCCTCTAGTGCGCTCGAACGCACCTCACCAGGGTTTATTTTTTAAAAAAACAAAAAAAATGGATTTTTTTTTTAAAATCGCGCCCTAAAGCCATCTGCTTCCCCCGCCGGTTGCTTATACCCTAGGGTTTCTCCTTTGTTTTTCTACCTTCTCCTTCCCCCCGCCGCCGCTCCCTCTTCGCCGCTTCCTCTGCCCTCCCTGCCGCCGCTCCCTCACCGCCGCGTCCTCCGCCGGCGCCGCCCCACCTCTCTTTCTCCTCTCTTTCCCCTCTGTCCTCCATCGGTGACGACCACCTACCCTCCTCTCCTTTTCTTTTTTTTTTCCCCTTTTCTCTTCCGCCGGCGCCACCCGCGACTCCACCTCTGCCCCCTCGCCGCCGTCGCTACACCCCTTTCCGTCCTCGGATCTCCCCTTCTCCCTCCTCCGCCTTCTCTATTCCTCTCCCCTGCGGCGCCTCTCTTCCCGCCGCACCTTCGCAGGTAATTTTTTATTTTTATTTTTATTTTTTTTGGTGCTTGCCTTTGGTACCTTTGTATATTTTTTTTGTATATATTCATTTTGTTTTTGTGTATTCTTGGCTTGTCCTTGGGTGGGGTTTTGTATGGATGTTCAGGCTTTCCGGGGTAACCAACGGATGTTTATTTGTTTCATATTTCTCCTGATTTCGGTTGACTGACACTTCTTGTTCTTGCTTCTGTGTTTCTGTGACTCTTCTTGTCTGTGTGTCTGTTTGTCATAGACTCTTGTGTGCGGTTCCTTGAGCAATATAACACTCATGTTTCATTTTTTTTCTGTCTTCTTTGTGGTCAGTGTTTACAGGCATGGCTTCGCGTCGACGAAACGACAAACGGGCCTCGGTCTCCTTTGACACAACTCGGTTTATTTCCAAGGCTGTTGAAGATCAATTCCCTGCTCGCTATGCCAATCGCCCCTTCTGTCAGGAGAAAACTGTCATTCTATCTGATTTCTTGGGATCACCAGTGCTAGACTGGTTTGAACGGCGTGGTTGGACACCGATGCTCCTCGCAAGCGGAAATGTATGTCTTGACCTTGTCCGTGAATTTTACGCCAATTTGGTCCCTTCCCAGGAAGATGATTCTTTCACTACCTATGTTCGTGGTCATGACATTACCATGGCCGGTGCTGTCCTGTCCGAGTTTCTTGGGATCCGTGATCCGGTTCTATTTGATTATCCACCGGTCCCGTCCAATGTCAATTATCACCTGGTGGCTGAGAATCTCTGTGGTCATCGCCGTCTTTGGGTTGGTGGTACTATTTCCCAACACGAGCTTACTCAGGACTACCGTCTGCTAAACCTCATTGTTAGCTCCTCTATTCACCCTCGGGGGCATGTCTCTGACATCAATCAGGAGCGGGGCTATGAACTTTACGCCATAGGCTCCAACCAGGACATCGCCCTTTGTGAGCTTATTGTCTCCACTATGCGGAAAGTCCCATCTTCTCAGCGTAGTGTTGGTCTCCCGTATGGTCTGCTGATCACGAACTTCTTACGGAGCTTGGAGGATTTTGAGTTCCCAGCGGGACTAGAGTACTGGTCTGTTTGATTCATTTTGGGGAAGTATTTCTTGTTCTCTTTCAGTACTTTGGTTACTTTTCTCTCGTTACTCTTGATATTGTCTTGAATTGGTTCAGGTTGTTATGGTTGGTTTAGATTGTTCATACTTTGATTTGCATGATTATTTGCCTATGTACCTGGTTGTTGTTTGGATTTGTGATGGTTTATTCTTTCAGGTATTGGTGGAAAGTTTCTAAAGCATTCATGTCGTATGTTATGTCGGTTTGTTGGGTTGTGTCTTGTGATGTCTGTTGTAGGTGTGTTTTGTAAATATCACGCAATTGCCAAGTGGGAGATTGTTAAAAATATAAATTAAATTAAAATTAATTAATTATGATTATAAATTAATTAATTCTAATTTGATGTGTATTTTATCTTTTGGCAATTGGGTGATATATGGTAAATTCCTGATGTATATCTAGTTGTCTTATCTGGTGTTTTAGAGAGTGATTTTTGGAGTGATTTTCGGGAATCAGCCGAAAAGCTGACCCCGCTCGAGCGCGCCACAAGCCCGCTCGAGTGCGCTTATGCATTGTCAGCGCGTTTTGTTTGGTATATCGGGGTTTTTGGTGACCTAATCTTGCTAAGCTTTCTGAGGCACGAAAATACAGAAGGGGGCAGAGCTTCAAGTGGATTCTAAAAAGCTAGAACACACCTTTAACCATTCTTGTTCGTGATCGGGTCGGAGGATTCTGACTGTCGTCAGCGAGGATTCGCTGCGCAAGGATACAAGGCACGAAGAACGGGTTCGAGGATTCGGCATACAAGGTTACGTCTAGGATTAAGGATTTGATCCAAGTTTGTAAGTTGTATTGCAACCGTTATTTTAGTGCATTGTTTTCCTGGATCGAGGATTCGATCCCGTGGTTTTTTCCCGGTTGGGTTTTTCCACGTAAAAATTGCTTTGTCGTGTGGTTTGAATTGCGTTCTTTCGTTTGCGTGGTTTGATTGTTATTGGATTGATTAAACTATAACTTAAAATCATATTTTATTAAAAATAAAAGTGATTTTACGTTTTTCAATTGGTATCAGAGCAGGAAATTTTATTTACAAAATTTTTCGATCCTAATCAATCCTTTACAATGGACTATCATCGTGATGCAAGTTCAAACATTCGACCTCCTGTGTTAGATGGTAGTAATTATTCGTTCTGGAAAGCTCGCATGAGGGCTTTCTTGAAGTCCATTGAGGAAAGGGTTTGGCTTTCTGTCCTCACTGGATATTCGGCACCCACTGTTAAGTCGGGTGAGGAGACTATTCCAAAGCCTCACGAACAATGGGACAAAAAGGACTTTGAGGACATTGGGTGGAATAGCAAAGCCATTAATGCAATTTTTAGCTGTGTTTCTCCTGAAGAATTTAAGAGAATTTGCACTTGTGAAATAGCTAAGGATGCATGGGACATTTTAGAAGTGACTCACGAGGGTACGTCCACCGTTAAGAAATCAAAACTCCAGAAACTCACTACTGACTTTGAAACCATTAGGATGGAAGAGAGTGAGACCTTCAATGAGTTTTATGCCAAACTCAGTGATATAGTGAATTCCTGTTTTCTTCTTGGAGAAAAAATCCCTGAGTCACGGATTGTCTGCAAGATCTTACGATCCTTGCCTGACCGTTTCCACTCAAAAATCACTGCGATAGAGGAAAGCAAAGACATTGACCTTATTCGCGTTGAACACTTGGTAGGAAACCTTCAAACTTTTGAGGCAAATCTGCGCCCTCCCAAAAAGTCCAAGGGTATAGCCTTAAAGACCACTAAGGATGATGAAGACTCGTCTGATGAGTCTATTGTAGTTGACCCTGAAGTCATCGCTATGGTTGTTAAGAACCTGAAAAAATTTGCCTTGAATAAAAAATCTAATCTCAAGGACAAAAGATCAAGTGACAAGAGTAGGAATGAGATAAAATACGAGAAAAAATCTGCTAGAACTAAGAATCAGACTATTCAATGTTTTGAGTGCCAAGGATTTGGTCACATTGCTCAAGATTGTCCTAACAAACAGAAAAAGAAGGAAAAAGAAAAAATTTATACTGTTACTTGGGATGACGAGAGTGATAACTCAAATGTTGAAAAGTCTGACTCGGACAGTGATAGTAAGGTTCGTGGCTACGTTGCCTTTGCTGCTTCAAATTGTTCTATTAAATCTAACTGTTCTAACCGTACTTCTAACAAGTCCACCAGCTCTAGTGAAGATATGACAGGTTCTGAGTCAGATGGAGAAGGGGATAAAGGGCTCCAATGGGCTTACGACAAACTTCATCAGGAAAGCAGTAAGCTATCAAAATCCTACTCCGTGGTGTTTCAGAAGCTAAAGGAGACGGAAAAGGAGAATGAAGGGCTTAAAAACGCCTTGGCAGGAGCACATGAGGAAGTGACAGGTTTGAAAGACTATAAAGAAAAGGTGGTTGTGAAATTGGCAAGTCTGGACAAGGAGAGATTGCTCCTGCAAGGGAGAATTGATAAGCTGGAAAAAGAGCTAGCCGAGGCAAACGCCTTGATCAAAAAATTCAACAAGAGTGCAAGCAACCTTGATGAGATGCTTAGTCTTCAAAAGGAAGGATCAGACCGAACGGGACTTGGGTACGTGCATAATCCTTCAACATCTGCGGAATCAGGTAGAATTAATTTTGTAAAGGCTGTAAGTACACCTTCTAGCCCCTTGTTGAATGTGTCTGAGGTTGCAAACAAAAAGAATTTTCTAAAAATGCCGGTTAAAAAATCTTTTCAAAGTATTAAAACTAACTTCAAGTCGAACTCTTCCAGGAACAATTTTCAATCAAATCTTCAATACACGAAATTTGTTCCTGTGTGTCATTATTGTGGGATTTCAGGCCATATAAGACCGAAGTGTTGGGACTTAGTTGGTAATCATGGTCTTATTGGTAGAAAAGTGACTAATTTCACAAAGACTAAGCACTGGCAGAATGATGTGTTTGTTCAAAATCGGTTCTGGCCCCTGAGTGCTGGTTCTCATGACCCTTCCATGAATGAAAACACTAGTAAGTCTGTAGAGAAGTCTATTAAAACTAGGCCGATTTGGGTTAGAAAAGCTGATTTAAAATGTTACATGTTGCACACAGCTTTGAAAACTCATAACACACATATGTGGTATTTAGATAGTGGCTGCTCTAGACACATGTCTGGTGATAAGACTTTATTCACTCATATTAAACCATATAACGGTGGCACTGTCACATTTGGGGATGGAAAGACGTCTAAAATAATTGGCATTGGAAAAATCTGTTCTCCTGGCCTCCCTAATTTGGACAAAGTACTATATGTTGATGGTTTAAAAGCTAACCTACTAAGCATTAGTCAGATGTGCGATACTCATCACGAAGTCCACTTTTCCAAAACTGAGTGTTTAATTTTAAATAAAAAGGGTAAAACAGTGATTCGTGGAGTTCGTACATCCGACAACTGCTATGGAGTCGTGCCTAAATCTGATTTAAATTGTCATTCAGCTAAAACTGATGAAGCAAAATTGTGGCACCACAGGTTAGGACATGTGAATTTTAGAGACTTGTCTAAAATAGCTAACCATGATCTTGTGAATGGGCTGCCTAAACTTGGGAATCCTATTGACATAGTCTGCGGGCCGTGTCAATTGGGTAAACAAACTAAGGCTTCCCACAAAAAGACGGATCAATTAGCTACTAAACAACCACTTGAGTTATTACATATGGATCTTATGGGTCCTACCCGGGTTGAAAGTTTAAGCGGTAAAAAGTACATTTTCCTCACTGTGGATGACTTCTCCAGATTTACTTGGGTGAATTTTCTTCGTGAAAAATCTGAGACGTTTTCTGAATTCAAAACACTGTGTTTGAAGCTGATGAATGAACAAGGTTTGCAGGTATGCAGGATTAGATCGGATCATGGTAAGGAATTTGAGAATTCTGATTTTACTAAATTCTGTGATGAACTGGGAATCAAACATGAATTTTCGGCTCCTATCACACCACAGCAAAATGGTGTTGTTGAGAGAAAAAATAGGACTGTTCAGGAGATGGCTCGTGTCATGCTACATGGAAAGGGTGTTCCACATAAGTTCTGGGCTGAGGCCGTGAATACCGCAGTCTATGTCATAAATCGCGTGTATTTACGGCCTGGCACAAAAAACACTGCCTATGAGTTATGGAAAGGTAAAAAGCCCAATGTAAAATATTTCTGAACTTTTGGAAGCAAATGTTACATTTTGAAGGATCGTGAAAATTTGGGTAAGTTTGAATCCAAGAGTGATGAAGGAATATTTTTGGGCTATTCTGGTAATAGTAGAGCATATAGGGTGTTTAATCGTTGTACCTCCTCTGTTATGGAATCTAATAATGTGATTATTGATGATACAGATGTTGCAAAGGAAGATGTTATCCAGGATGCCCAAACAATTGTACCTGGAGAAAAGGATGAGACAACCTCAAGTGAAGTTCAACTGAAACAAGAGGAGATTGAAGATCAACATGATCACAAAGAAGCAGAGGGAGAAGTGATCGTTGAAGAGGAGGTTCCTAGCGTGACTCCACCTACAGAGTTGGAACCATCATCTAGAGTAAAGCTGAATCATCCAATTGATCAAGTTCTGGGAGAAGTCACCGAGCCTCTGATGACACGAAGGCGTCTGCGAGAACAGGTAAGTCAGGTAAGTCACTTGTCTTATGTATCTCTGGTTGAACCAAAAAATGTTAAGGAAGCTCTTGTAGATGATTATTGGGTCAATGCTATGCATGAGGAATTGGAGCAATTCAGTAGGCATAATGTGTGGGAACTTGTTTCTAGGCCATCCAGTACTAATGTTATTGGAACTAAGTGGATTTTCAAAAATAAATCTGATGAATCTGGGATTGTTATTAGGAATACGGCTAGGCTTGTGGCACAAAGGTATACACAAGTAGAAGGAATTGACTTTGATGAAACCTTCGCTCCCGTTGCTAGACATGAGTCAATTCGTATTCTAGTTGCAGTATCCTATTTTCTAAATTTTAAACTACATCAAATGGATGTAAAAAGTGCATTCCTAAATGGGTATTTAAAAGAAGAAGCGTATGTTGAACAACCTAAAGGTTTTGAAGATCCACAGTTTTCGGATCACGTTTATAAACTTAAAAGAGCATTGTATGGCCTAAAACAAGCTCCCCGAGCATGGTATGAAAGATTGACAACCTTTTTGATTGACAATGGCTTTGTGAGAGGGAATGCGGATAAGACCTTGTTTATAAAAAGAGAAAAACGGGAAATACTCGTGGCTCAAATATATGTTGATGACATTGTATTTGGGTCTACCTGTAAATCTCAAGTCGAGTCTTTTTCTAACTGCATGCATAAAGAGTTCGAAATGAGTATGATTGGTGAGTTAAATTTTTTTCTAGGCCTACAGATTAAATAGTTAAAAAATAGAATTTTCATATCACAATCTAAATACGCAAAGGCTTTAGTTAAAAAATTTCAACTCAAAAAGTCTAAGACAATTCGAACTCCTATGAGTACCTGTACCAAATTGAGTAAAGATGAAAAAGGTAAGAGTGTTGATCAGACCATGTTCAGGAGTATGATTGGGAGCCTATTGTATTTGACTGCTAGTCGAACCTACATCGCTTTTAGTGTAGGCATCTACGCTAGATATCAGGCCAATACTAAGGAATCTCATTTAACTGTTGTTAAACATGTTATCCGATATGTTAATTCCACCTTGGATTTTGGGATTTGGTTCACCAAAGATACTAATTGTGAGCTTGCAAGTTTTCAGATGCTGATTGGGCTGGGTGTGCAGATGATCGCAAGAGTACATCAGGGGGTTGTTTATACATTAGGAACAATCTGGTTTCTTGGCATAGCAAGAAATAGAATGCTATATTCTTATCCACCGCGGAGGCTGAGAATATAGCTGCGGGCAGTTGTTGCACGCACTTATTATGGATGAAACAAATGCTTTGTGATTATGGTTTTGATAAGAATTGCTTAACTATTTTTTGTGATAACACGAGTGCCATTAATATATCTAAAAATCCTGTTCAGCACTCTAGAACTAAGCACATTGACATTAGGCACCACTTCATACGTCAGTTGGTTGAGGATAACATTATGTGTCTTGAACATGTTGATACCCAGTTTCAAAAGGCCGACATTCTGACCAAACCTCTTGATGCTCTCCGATTTGAGTTTCTTAGAAATTCTATTGGAGTGTGTAACTTAGAATAACCTGCTTCAGGAATCCAAAAAAAATAAATAAAAAAATTAAAACAGGGGAAAAACAAACAATACAAAACAGAAAGAGTTGCTCTTTTCTTCTTGTGTGAATTTTTATGTGTGTTTATGTACGCATGTTCTGAGATTTTCATTGATATACATGTTAGGTGCGTCTCTGTACATTCTCTAGAAAGCATTATTGTCTGCATGCCAAAGTGATAGGTTATTGACTTGTCTTTATCTTATTAATTAAATGACGGAATCATACTAGCGTTACCAAATTCTGTTGTAAGCGTGTGTTAGTACAAACCCGAGCATGTCACTGCTAGATTGACCATGATGTTACAGATACCATATTGATG
>JAUZSS010200526.1:0-10784 GCA_035668195.1 Sarracenia psittacina
TGAATCCCTTCTGTGGATATTTTCTAATTAATTTAGTTCTCGTTTAAGCTTTCTGTGATTGCATTAAATAAGTATTGCATGATTGTTTTAACTGTTCGAATATGCATATTTAAGATAGCCTATGCCATGGATAAGATAGGCCGTGCTCTGGATGGGCCGTGCTATAATCTTGGATAGATTATGTCGTATTTGTGATTCGGGATTTTAACAGTAGAAATTGAGATACGGTATGCTCCGGATAGGGTATGCCTTGTTGAAATTAAAATATATTTTTCTTGAATATCTATATCGGTCTTGTCACGATAGGATCTAATCTGATTCAACTCTAGATAAAGTAGGAACTATATCGAAACTAGATTACCAAATGACGGTGGATTCTAACCCTGAGGTGGAAACTTTCTCATTAATTTAATTAAATTCATTTTTAATTGTTTATTTACTTTTACTTGTTAAAAACCATTTTTCAACCAAATCCAAGATTTACAATTTTCTCTTTAGATTAAATAGTTTAAACAAAATATTATTTCTTGACATTAAAAATAGTTATTTTCCTCGTGGGATTGACCCTTGGCTTACTGCCATCTACCCAGTTAGTAGTAAATCTTGGTATAATTTATAAAATAAGTGGATAACCCGTGATTAACGACTAAGCGATCGGTTACACCAATGGTCCCTCTCGTCGAACACACACCAAGTCTAACTTCACGTGGTTCCTCTTGTCCACACACATATGAGTCCAACCCAATAATGGTTCGTCCCATCAAATGCCTAACACACACATACGTTAAGCCCTTAATCTTGTTACTAAGGTTGCACTTTAAACAAAGTGAAACCATAGGTTATGAAATTTGTTCTAATCAGCCCAATAATTGCAATAATCACAAATTAAGCAAATCGAAACACCAACTACATGATAACAACACCAATTTCACAAATTAAGCTCAAAACCCCCAATTTCCCAAAAATTTATGGTTTTAGCTCAATACCCAAACCCTAAAATAGGTTTTTCCCAATCAACATGATATTCGACAAATTAACAATAATAGATATGCTCAATTTATGCTACAACAACACAATATCTTGTTATAATCCAATAATCCTCAACCTAAGATTTCCAAAATACCAAAATATGCTCAAACATTTACATATGTGTATATTCTTCAAATTTACAACCCATGTCAAAGGTAAAGTCCAAAAGTAGGTCAAATCCTCAAGACCTCCAAACTCAAACCCTAATTCACCCGAAAGCTCCAAGCTCGGTGAATAGCCAGCTTTCATTGCTTCAATCGATTTCCTACCCGTCAAGATCAATGTAATCGCAAGCACAAACCTCCCAAGATCACCCCAAGAACAAACCCTAGCTACCCCTTATGTGTTCTAGAGAGGAGGAGTGAAATCAAGTTTTGGTTAAAAGATAAAATGTTCACCTTAAAACTCGTCACAACTCTACGAATTTTCTCAAATGGTCCCCCTATTGGGAGCCAATCCTTTAAGTTTTATGAAAAAGTCTAAGTTTTAATTCAAATGCCTTAAAACTCGTCACAACAAACCATAATAATAGTATCATGTATCTAACAATATGACATAACTATTATCTAGAAACAATAAGCCCAAATTAAAATACTTTTAAAAAATAAGTATTTTAACTAAAAATTCAAAAATGCATAAACGGATTTTATAATACAAATGTAAAATAAGTAGAACCAAGTCCCCACAGTAATGGACTGTGGAAAGCCAAATTGATGGACTATATATGTTTTTATGAACTGAATAATAGTTTGTTGTGTCACATTCTTCATTGGGACTCCTTCAAAGCACTTATTAAAGTAGTCTATAACCACATTTATAGAGTCATGCTATTGTGAGGATGATGGATAGATCTTTCCCACCAGATCTATTGTCAATCTCTAAATGTTCTAAGGCTTTACAATTGAATGAAGTTGTATAGAAGGTACAATTTGAATGGATCCATGTCTTTAGCATTTTTGACAACATTTTGCATTGGTTATGCAATCTTTCCTTGTGGATGGTGGTACCTGTCGTCCCGTATCAAGTTTATATCAAGACTTGACACTAATTGATAGCTAGCGGTAAGTCAGGATCGTTCCCACCGGAAATATGCAGTAATAAATATTTTCTTGATTATTTAGTCTTTTAAAAACATTTTAATTTAATTAAAGAAAAAGAAAAAATAGAAATATTGGATTTTATAATAAAAATTAGTTTTAATATAAATCAACTTCTAGCTAATCTAAACTAAATGAAGATTGAGAAAAAGAATTTTAATTAGAAAGAGGTTGTACCACATGTTAGAATCCACATTTGTCTAGTATTCTAGTTTTTAATTATTTCCTATTTTATCTACTTTTTTTTTTATTAAATTCAATTCTATCGTGACATGACCGATATGGATATTCAAGATGATAGATTTGCATGCAAATAAACCATATTTTATTTAAGAATAAGGTACAGACTATGCGGAGTATAATCTGTCCCGTCAATAGTATAAAATATCTCAAGTTATACAATTAAAATCCCGAATCATAAATATATCATACCCTATCCAAGATTTTAGCATGACTCATCCGAAGCACGACTCGTCTTATCCATGGTATAGATTATCTCATATTTAAGTATTCTATTAACAATAAGCACAGTTATACGACCCATATTTAATTCAATCACATAAAACTTAATTGGAAATTTAATTATATTAAAAGAAATATTTTTCCAATGATCAAAATATGTCATGGACAATAAATTCAAATAACGAATCCAATTAAAAAGCTAAGATAAAATAAAAGAATTAATATACTCCTAAAATACCAGACTCGGGTTTCATCGTAACCCGAGGCGGACGGAGAATTTAGCCAAGCATGGTCGGGGCAAAACCCATCTTCAAGTTGATGTCGATCTTTGTCAGTAGCTTCTCATCGAGGCTCAGTCTTTCCAATACTGGCTTGTTACGGTCGGAAGTGAAATATGTGAGAAAGTAAGGATTTTTCATTGCAAAAGTCAAATGTCAAAAACTGTGGGGGTCGGGATCTGTTTGTAGATTTCAGGAAGTTAGAGTCCTCGGATTAGGAGTGAATTGGCGACACTGTCCAGATGGAAATGGCGACACCATCCAGACGGAAATGACTGGAGGATGCTGACGGAAATTGTTATGCATCCTGACGGTTTTAGGCGTTAGAATCCGGACGGAGGTTGAGGAGCGTCCGAACGGGAGTTGTTTGGTCTTGAATTTTTTTTGAATTTTCATATTGTTTTGTTTATTTTACTATTTTGTTGCTATTTTGCATCACCTTGCCAAAATTTTTCTAAAACACAACTTGCACTTTTCTAGTCGTATCACACACCCCAATTTACACTTTTCTGGCACAAGTATTAACATCGCAGTCCCAACAAGTTCTCACATGTAACTTAAGACCTTTAAAGATAAAACTACAAATGTCTATATCCCCGAATTTTAAACAAAATAATCTTTAAGTTAAAAAAAATTTCATTATAATTTTCTTGACCTTACCCCTGGTCTATGTGTGTGTGTGTGTGAATTCAATTAATTGTTAATATGCATACTTCTGAACCAATCGAGCTTGAATAATTAAAGCAACCAGATCTCGACTTCAAATCTTGCAAGCTATTCACTCAAAATGAATCTCTCATAATCATGCTATAATGTATTCTCTCAAAGTATGTGAATGAGGTGATAAATAGCATAGCAAGATTTTTACACATACCTTTTACAAAACGCAGTTTTAAAGAAATTGACACAGAATCTCGTGACTGGAACACTAACTATTGAGAATAGTTTTAGTTAGCTTCTTCAAACCACATTATCCTTTGAGATCAACTAGGTCTTTATTTTCAGTTATAATGTTAGGTGGGCAACATCTATAGGCTTGGGTCAAGTGTACAACACTATCTAAATTAATGTTTACCAGAAAAGATGTCAAGTACTGAACATGTTGAATCAATAATCACAATGTGGTGTAATCTCATCACCATCACTCCACCAAATCCGAAGCCAAAGTACAATGTGGTGTCCTTACCTCACCATCGTTGCATCAAATATCTACATAACTTATAAATCCTTGCAATGTGGTGTCATTACCTCACCATCGTTGTTGTCAAATATCTTACCTGTCCATTGCATTATTTTTATTGAAATGCTACATAAATATTTTTGCTGAATTATTGCGGCATATTGAAACAAAGTCCTTGGTCTTTCCATTTATTCTTTAACTCAACCTGATATCCTTTCTAGTTACCAAAAATTCAATAAGCGCATTTTGGAGTTTAATTAGGTATCCAAAAAAACATGTTGATTTTTTCATATTAAGCTCAAAATGGGGGCCTAGGGAAAATGTTTAAGAAATGAACGAACATGCTCAAAAATAGAAAGATGTCATAATATCATTTTCTAAAATTTAATATAGTTTTCATAAGCTTAATTGACATGAGTATTCAATTTTCAGTCAAAACAAAGATAGCGAGATTCTCAATGAAGATGGCCGAAGAAAAAAAATATCATTTATAAGTAAATGTATTAATTCCCTCATAATGAAAAATTACTATCGAATCCTCACTAAGGGTTAAGTCTCTACTATTTCTGTATTTTTAATTATTCTTACTATCAATTTTCATTAGCATGCTAGTTATCTAATTAATCAAGTGTGAAAAAGAATACCAGGTGGTCTAGTTTTGATTATTATTCAATCAAATTCTTGTTACTTAAAAATTAATCCTTGTTTTCTCATCGCAAATATTTAACTTACAATATTATTTTTAAGTTTTTCAAATTGCATGCAATTGTACTATAAAAAAAATTTCTACAGCTAATTATATTTTTATTAAAAATTTGTGGTATAATTATACCCTCAATTTAAAATTTCTAATGTCCTCATTTGACAAAAGAATATAAAAGTGAGTAAAGGGAAGCAGAAATTTTACCATTTTCAGTAGCAATTGTATATACATTATATGTTGTGGAAAGTTATTTGAATATTGCATTATAAATCTAAGGCATTCATTAGCAATTATGAATATGAAAATAAAATGGTAAGAAATAAAAATGGAACAGATAATATGGATAGAATAACTAATGACATTTTACTAATATTTATTTAATTACATCTGTAGATACAAAAGGGATTGGGCAGACTGATGTTAACGAACTTCTCCCAAGTTAGAGAAGAAAAATAAGAAAGATAAAAAGAAATACAAAAGAGAACAAGAAATAAAAATGGGACAGGTCTGAACAGGTCATGTATTTGGTAGGGGTAATGGAGGGTTTAGGTGATAGGGTCGGGATGTATCCGGTGGTCATGCGAAGGGTAAGGGCTGAGGTGTGTTTTTGGATGTATGGTGGTGGAGGGATTTGGATGGTGATTGGGTGATGGCCATGGAATGAGTGAGAAGTTTTGGGGAGGGTATGTTGTAGTGTATGGGGGGAGTTGAGAAGTATGTTTGGGTGTTGGGTGGGTGTAGTGGTCGCCCATGTCAGGAGAGGTTGTGTGTAGTGACCTAGGTATGGATCTGGTGGTCAAATGTAGTGAAGGGTAGGCGTTGGTCGGGGACCCTGGAGGGTTGTGTAAGATGGTGCTATAGTGGATGTAGGGTTAGGTGTGGGGTTGGCATAATAATGGAAGCGGAAAAGAAGGGTGTGCATAATAAAAGGAGCGAGAAAGAAAGGGTGGTCACTGGGGTAGCGGGAGAGGAGGGTTAATACCCATAGCGGCCATGATCCACTGTAGGTATTCCTCTTGGATCGGTAGATGATCCTTGACGCATTGATCGTTCACCACAAGGATGTTATAATCACCACAGGTAAAAACCAACGATGCTGATGGGTCCTCGAAGGGGCCGGAGGTGGATGGACTGAATGTGGAGCCCTAGGCAGTGTAAGTAGGGAATGATAGGGTGTGGGCGGGTGGCTCGGGGTGTTCCTACCTGGGCGACTGTTGGCCAAGTAATGAAGGTCGGGCTCTAGGAGCATTGATGATCTTAGTCGAGCTGACGTGCTGGTAGGTGGTGATGTGGGGGTCGGTTGTTTTGGTGGGAGGGATGACGAACGGTATTGGGTAGTGGCTGACGGCAAGGGTGATGAAGGGGGTGATGATCTTGGTGTAGGGGAGGTGTTGCCCTCTTAGGCTGTTAATCACCTGCCGTATTTATTCGATCATCATATCAGGTATAGATAATTATTAGTTACGGTAGAGGGAGTAGAGCGTACAAAGGGCTACGTTTCGGTGCTAGTCTTTATGGATAGTAGGGAAAACGTTGTGGCAGAGGACTCTGTCAGGAAACCACAGAACCTCCCCTAGATCACCATACCGGGAAAAAATTTTCCCGTTTGGAACTCATCCTTTAGAGACGACATGGGCCATCTCTTGAAGGGTGATGGAATAAGAAATGGGTTCCGATCATCATTGTCTTCATCGTCCTTTGTTTCGAAAATGTTGAAGACACTAGTAAGGAGGTAAGGGTCAACTTTATTGTCATAGTCGTCGATATTGGTGGTGAGGAACTCCACTTGCTGGCCATAATCGTCTGTGCGGTACTTTCGATGGAGGTTTTCATAGAAAATCCGATCCAGGTGGGGTATCGACGACGGTAATGGGATAGATAGACCTCCGAGCCAACGGGAGTGCATCAATGCAATACTGGTCTGAGTCTCAGGGCTGGTGGTGAGGAATGAGTCATTCACTAAGAATTGCATCATGATGTGGAGGTCGTTCATTGCCCAGAGCACAGAGGGAATGGTGGCATACTCGTGCTTGGGTTGCTAATTTTTCCATCCTCCTCGTTATGCCCACGGTTGCCGCGATTGGAACGGGTTTGATTGGTGGGGCGATAGGCCATTGTTTTTATTGGTGTAGAGTGCTTTGTTGTTGAAAGGCTTGAGAGTGGAAGAAAGATAGAGAGAGACAGAGAAAGAGAGAGAGAGAGAGAGAGAGAGAGAGAGAGAGAGAGAGAGAAAAGAGTTCTTTAAGAATGTGATTGAATGGGGAGGCCTAGCCTCCCTATTTATAGAATTTTGCACGAGTAGCCCAAGAGGCGCCGAAAATTTTCAGAAAATGTGCATTCCCTCCAGACAGAAGTGGACACCATTCGGACGGTATTGGTCCCATCACGATGCTAGTTGTAACGATTTCTTGGCAGAAACTTTTGGGCTTTTGCGAATCCTTGAAAGTTGGAACGGCCCTCCGGACGGAATGTATCTGTTAAGACAGTCGTCAGGACATTTTATGGTTCGTTGGGATGGGAGTCCTAACGGTAAATGATAGTCCAGACGGGTGCTCGGATGGGAATATTTGTGTCCAGACAGTAATGGCTCGGTCAAGACAATGTTTAATGGTTTAATTCTTGTGTATTTTTTAGGCGTTGGCACATTAATGATGTCTCATAAGTTTAACGTCGATTTGACTTCCGTCTATACAGTGAGTGGCTCGTCTAGACGGTTTATACCAAGAAGTGACGTTTGATGGTTTTTTATTGCGTGACTTTTCGAATTCCGTCCAGATGGTTTTCATCTTGTCTGGATAGTGGGGCAAAATAGAATGTAAGAAGTTTGTTAAGATTTGACTATTGGGATTCCGACGCGTCCGAACTGTAGTGATATCCCATCCAAACGCTGCTTTTTTTATTTAAAATTTTTCTAACATAAGTTATGAAAATCTTAATTATTATTGAAAGAAAAACATGAGTAGATTGTAAATTAAAACCAAAGTAACTTCTAAGACTCAATAGGCCCAAAGTAGTTGCTAGAACAAACAGCCTAAATGTGGACACCAGATATCTCCACACTGATGATTATGTTACTTAGACATAATAAAAGTAGGGTCTTTTAGGCACAAAGTCCCAGGAGTTGGATTCCTTAAAATACATCCTCAATTTGGTCTTTCGAATGATTAGGCCAGTAGCTTGAGACATTACAGCTAAATGTGTCAGTAAGGGCATGGAGAGGAGTCTCAACTCATCTAGTGGACTTACTCATCCCTCTCTCGACCACCTTGGAGATATGTTTTCCTCTACAACAGTAATACACCTTAAAACATGTGTTGCAGTGGTCTACTATCCCACAACAACTTTTCTTGAGGCAACATCTATAGAATCCTTGTCTCTTAACTCTACATTTTAAGGCATAGAGACTTCTACCTTGAAAAGGTTATTGTTGACCAGAACTAGGCACATGATCCATTTCACCTCAGCATGTAAAGAGAATAACTCAGTCAAAAGAGTAGTTTAACGTCTCCGAACTAGAAAAGTTTTGAAAATTTTTCAATTTTGAGCCTTTCTTCAGTGTGCTTTTCTTCCCCTAACTTGGACAAAACAATGTCCTCATTAGTGGAGCATTTTACCAATTTCGTCAAAACCCACCACTGAGTTCCCTCCAAGATAGGTTTAAGTTTAACATCTTCAGCTAGACTTAGTTGGTCGATTAATTGACTGGTGGGGTAGGTCGGAGAGATCTATTGATTCGGCCACCGGATCTACTGATATTCCTTCAACATAAGATTTTAGTCTTTGCCCGTTGACATAAAGAAACTTACCGATTTTAGGGTTGAGCAATTGCTAGGCATCATATGGGTAGGCTCGGGTCACCACATATGGTCCTTCCCACATGGATTGTAGTTTACCAGGAAATAGACGTAACTTGGCGTTGAATAGCTAGACTTTTTGGTTGGGTTGGAATGATTTCCAATGTATATGTTTATCATAAAAAGCTTTCATCCTAGCCTCGTAAATTCGGGCATTGTCATATACCTCATTACATAGTTCCTCTAGTTTGTTGAGTTGTAATCATCGGTGGTTGCCGGCGTTTGGTATATAAAAATTAAATGTCTTGACTGCCTAATATGCTCGATGTTCCAATTCTACTGGCAAGTGGCATGGTTTACCAAAGATTAATAGATATGGGGACATTCCAATGGGGGTCTTATAAGCAGTCTGATACGCCTAAATAGCATCGTCTAGTATTTCTGACCAATCTTTACGACCAAGATAGAAATTTTTTGTTAGAATTTTCTTTATCTCCCTGTTAAACACTTTGACTTGACCACTTGTTTGCGGGTGATAGGGGTGGCTACCTTGTGCAAAATTGAATGAGATCGGAGCAGAGCAGAAAATACTTATTCATGAAATGAGTGACGCCATCATTGATAATTTGTCACGAAAAACTAAATCAAGAAAATATGTTGTCGTGTACAAATTTGATCACAGCTTTGTGATCATTCAATTTGATTTCCAGGGCTTCAACCCATTTGGAGACGTAATCTACTGCCACAAGGATGTATTTACATCCTAAGGAGGGTGGAAATGGTCCCATGAAATAAATACCCCAAAATTGAAATTTTTGACGATTAAAATTGGGTTTAGGGGCATCATATCTTTAGCGGTCATTGTGCCAATCTATTGGCAACACAGGTAGTTCTTATAAAAATCGTGGGCATCCTTGAAGAGGGATGGTTAATAGAATCTGTTTTGTAATACCCTTGTGGCACTCTTCTTTGCACTAAAACTCCCACAACAGGCAAGCGAGTGACAAAACTTGAGTATGCTTTCCACCTCTTCTTCCGGGACACAATGGCTTATGACTTGGTCAGAGCAATATTTATAAAGCTCTGGCTCTTCGCAAAAGTAATCTCGTACTTGAGAGAAAAATCGGTCCTTACGTTGTTTAGACCAGTCATTCAGGATGTGGCCCACCATCAAGTAGTTGACTATATTAGCATACCAGGGCGGAAGTGTTGGAGCCGACAGCAGAAGCGTTTTAAAAATTCATTTAAATGCACATCTTTCATGAAAAATAATATGCAATCTGTAGATGGACAGAAGCTTATACATTTGGTGATTTGTCGAAAAATCACAAGAATCCACATGACGAATGTGAGACGACCCCGAGACATTCTCACGTATAACCCCTACACTTACTTGCCTCCAGTGGGTGGGCACCGATCCGAGACAAGCTTCTCTAGGCTTCAACACACATGAACATCTCAAATCCTCCAAGCAAAAAGCAAGAACCAATGGCGAGAGAAGGGAGGGGGCGACGGCTATAGCCTTGGCAATGTTAGGGTTGTGTTTTAATTATCATATTTTTATATATATATTATCCTCATGTATTTTAAGAAAATAATAAAATTATTATTTTCCTCCCAAATACATAATATATATATATATATATATATATTTATAATACACATTAAAACACCCATTAGGGTTCTTATTAGTTCCATATATTTTATATATATCTCCTTCATATATTTTTAGAAAAAAATAATATTAATAATATTATTATTTTTTCCTATAAAAAATACACAGTATATATATAAGATATATATTAAAATCACCTATTAAAGGGGCTGGCCAATAGGGGAGAGAGAGAGAGAGGGGGAGAATTAATCTCCTAAAATCTCTCTTGTGATATCTCCTTGCCTAAAAAATTGCTATCCAAGATATATGTGTATATCTAAGCAAAATCCATTTAGGCAATTCACCACCCTTAGGGCCGGCCACCTAGGAATAAATCTCTAGGTGTGTCAAATACCAAAAATGCCCCTGAATATTTAATTTAATACCTCGAATGGCCCGGCGATAAATCCGACGATCGAATTAAATTAAATAAATAGTGTAGCCTACCAAAAACTTGTGCATATAAAAGGGCTATGTGAAGGATCACAGGGAAGTATAGGACACGGGATAATCGTACAAGAATACCGAATATCCCTAACTCAAGCCCCGAGTTAGTCCATTCTCGCACGAGCCAGGACTTATTTCAC
>JAUZSS010202705.1:0-10765 GCA_035668195.1 Sarracenia psittacina
GATCGTCTGGATGCTCCGTGTCAGAGTTGCTAAATTTGAGGCACCAGAAAAACTATAAATAGGGCCCTTGTATTCATCATTTTATTCATTCAGAAATTGAATCACTTTCTCATATATAGTTAGATAGTAGTTTTCTCATTTTTTCGGCCACCCGGGCCAAGTTACCTCTGGAAGGTCCAAACCTCACCGTGGAGCTGTCGATGATGATCGACATCAACTTGACGATGGAGCTCTGCCCAACCATGAGTGGCTAAGTTCCTTCCTCCGTATCGGGTGATGATGAAGTCCTAATTTGGTAACATAGGAGTAGATTAATTCTATATTTTATTTATACTTTGTAATCAGACTGTTATGCAACAATACTATTTTCTAATAATTTAATTCCTATTTAAGCTTTCCGTGATTGCATTAAATGAGTGTTTCATGATTGTTTTAACTGTTCAAATATGTAAATTTGAGATAGCCTATGCCATGGATAAGACGGGCCGTACTCCAGACGGGTCGTGCTATAATCTTGGATAGATTATGACGTATTTGTGATTTGGGATTTTAAGAGTAGAACTTAGAGATGCGCTATGCTTCGGATAGGGTATGCCTTGTTGAAATTAAATTCTATCTTTCTTAAATATCCGTATCGGTCTTGTCACGATAGGATCTAATCTGATTCAAAACTATGTAAAATAGGAATTATATCGAAACTAGATTATCAAGTGACGGTGGATTCTAACCCTAAGGTGGAACCTATCACATTAATTACTTAAATTACTCTTCAATTGTTTATTTACTTTTTATTGCAAACAATCTTTTTCTAAAATCCAAGAATTACTCCTGTTCTTTTAAATTAAATAGTTTAAACATTTATCTTTACAAAAATAACTCATTTTCCTCGTGAGATCAACACTGGACTTACTGCTTTTTACCCTGTTAGTAGTGAATCTTGGTATAATAAATAAAATAACCCACGATTAACGACTAAGTGATAAGGTTCTCAAACACTACCAGTATGTCTTGGTGACACAGTTGGCATTCACGCCTTTTTGGATATGACGGCTTTATGCCTTATGGTTTTACGTACTTGGCATGGGTTTTCATCTTCACGGGACTTATAGCAAGTATGATTACCTATCGATTTCTCGACAAATCGTAGGTTAGGTAATCACAGGACTTGGTATAGACGTGATTGATATTGTTTGGCTTTCATGCCTGCTTCCATCTTCACGGGGCTTATAGAAAGTATGATTACCTATCAGTTTCTCGGCAAACCGCAGGTTAGGTAATCATTGGACTTGTTATAGACGTGGTTGATGCAGTTTGGCTTCCATGCCTATGCCCCAGGAGACGTTCTAATGGGTTTGGGGTGCACTACCCTAGGTTGTTATGGGGGTCACTTCCTACATATAAGGGTATAAGATGATTCCATTTTAGGTTGGATCCCGGTTTGTGTGAGCCCATTGAATTACTATTTTACAGTTGCTGTTTATGTTGGTTATATTGTGAAACCTACATATTTCGATTAGAGTTATAACGTTTATAATTTATGGTATGGGACATAGTCTATATTCTTTATGAGGGAAAGATATACTTTTTAGCGTATGTTTTCCATCTAGCTTATGTGCTGGTTGTGATATTCTTGCTGCATATATCATGTTTTATGTGGTGGGTTGGATATCCGGGTTAGGGATTACTTGTTAGTAGAGGGATACCTTTGCCTCTAAGTGTCAAACCGTTATCTCGATAATGGTTGGCGGATTGTAGATAGCGAGTCTAGGTTGGTTTCTGGTGATGGGTTGGAGGATTCCTCACCCTTGTTTTGTTGTACTAATTATAGGCATGCGGTTTATATCTTCCAGTTAAATATGGTTGGGTTATACATATCAATATCTGGTTAGGGTATCGGGTCGGTTGGGTAGAACATATTCCGTTATGCTCCATTATTATGATAGTTGTTATCATGTTATTGGTTCTTGTATCCGGGGGTGGGTACGGTGTTTATATGATTTTACAGTTATGTATATCCCGTGGTTAGTGTTTGATACCCTGTATGTATAACATGTATTGCTTAAGCTTGTGCTTTGGTTGCCTAGTTCGGTGTATAAGCGACAGGCTTAGATATGTTATTTATACGTGTTGTATAAATTGTTATATCTTGTTTATAGATATGGTTTAGCATGGAGTTTCCTAGTTGCTTGATATTCGGTATTAGAATACCCCGTAAACTGTTTAAGTTTGGACCAGTCACTTAGACTTTGGTATTTGCTTATACTTGATGTATAAGGTATTTGTCTTATGGTATATTGCTTTTCTGCAATTATGATGATACGATAACTGTATCTTTACCGGTTTCCATTAAATTGTATGTTCATATCGCATGTCATCCTCATAAAACATGTTTAGTTCACCGGTAGTTTGTTTCCTATGAGCCCGTGGCTCACATTGTCTTTGACAACGCAGGTGATCGCAACAAGGACGTAGCTGGCTGAGGAGGGAGGCTCCTGGAAGACCTTTATTGCTTTATAGCTTATGCTCATAGCTTTCTATTTGGTTGGCAACCTATTTAAGCCTTGCTTTCGATTTCTGGTAGCATATACCTTTGCATTTAGACATTGTTTGTTTCCAGGCACTGGGGCTTCAGTTTATTTATTTAGCTATTGTAGCATGTTCATATATTGCTTATCGTGAGGCCGATGTGTTGGGTGGGTGATTTAGGTTTCGTTTGGTTGGGTTTACACTCGGTAGAGATGCATGTTGGTTAGGTTTTTCTTTTGTTTTAAGAAAAACTTGGTTTTTATAAAATTCTTGAACAACCAGATTTTTCCTTGGAAAACTCTCGGCCATGTGTTCGCTTTAGAGGTATTTTGAGCGCTCGAGCAGTCCCATGTTTTCTGGGCAATCCGAAAATGTTTCTAATTTTTGTAAACTTTGGAGGTTCAATGGCTGGCTTTTGGGAAACTTTTCAAGCATATTATTTATAGTATTTTCGGTATAAAATGGTTTTGTTCTCTAAGGCATTGTTTGGGTTGGAAATGGTTTAAAACTTAAAGGCTTTCCTTAAGTTTTAATTGGCTAGTTTCGGTTTTGGCTTTGTATAGGCCTTCGGTTTGGGTTCTGCGGTTAGTTTCTAGTGCACTGGATTTCAGGGCGTTACACAAGGAGTGCTCGCAGAACACATCGACAATTTTCAAACTGATCACTCTGCCTAGGTTCCTACCACTAGGCCCACAGGCAACCGAGGGTGTACACAAAACCCCGAGCAGAATCCTAACAGGGCTACCAAAAACACTACTACTTAGCCACTGCACCGTATCACCTGAGTCCACCACGGACTTCTCACTTCTCACTTCCCTGAGGAATTTGCTAAAGAATCTTCATAACTCTAAACGAAGGTGTAATGAGCACAACCTTTCTCTCAACTTAGAAAATTATCCTCTACCAAGAGAAAATTGCACTACCCGCATGCCAACCCAATATAACTGCATCACTACCGAAGAGAAGTCAACCTAATTGACCTCTCTGCCTCTAAAACCATGTGCCTCAACACTCACTTGGGGTCAAGTTCCCACCCAACTACAACTTCACTAATCACATAGCTAGTACCTCTTCGAACCTTACCTACTGATAAGGGTTAAAAGATCTTTGATATTCTATCTCGTCACCGTCCAAATCCATAATTACAACTGGCAATCGTACCATTGGAGTATGACTTACCATTTCCAACATTTTCGTCGGAACATCATTGGCAACAACGTCGTTATCCAACTCAATGACATCCTAATGGGCCAGATGAGTAACCGTCTGGTTCACCTTTGAAGATTCATTCACCAGGTTCTTGTCACAGAGATATCTCTTAGAAAAAAGGCTGGGGTGGGGGGTTCCACAATCAAAAGTAGGTAACATCAAACCTCCATTCTAAGGAACCGAAACAACTCATCAAAGAGAATTCAAGTCGTACCGCGACTACTATATGTCTACTAGGTCGACAAACCCATCGACCTCTAACCGATACTCACAACCAATATACGATGGTCATCCTCAAACGGACACACTCTTCAAACATGTACTTTTGGTGTAACATATTGATCCCAAATAGGATACCGGCGACGTCACAACATCATTCTAGTCCCTCGGGACATCTCGCCTTCAAAAGAGGAAGCTTTCAAACAAGGCATCTACCCTAAGGGTTCACATCTCGTCATCCTCATACTCCCCCCACTTAATTCTCATCCATATTCCATCTTACAAAGCACTCCCGTTCATACGCACCTAACCATACATGGTTCACAACACAAAATAAGGCACGAGAACGTATGGTTCACAATGTGTGGACCACTATATCATCTACATTGCGGCCTCGGCCGTGTCCTCATCCCCGAGACATCAAAGCACTACATGAAGATGGGAGAGATAAAATGCCAACCCAAAACCCAAAGTCATAAACTTATTCCGAGGATGAACCAAACAACATCCCACTGATCAATTGGTCGAGGGTAAAATATGCTAACATCAAATCACGTAAGCACAACATCACATAACCACATATCGAGGAGATTTCTTGGAATGATATCTCAATCTGAACCACTTGCCTGAATTTCGAAGTAGAATGAGCATTCGCCAGGCGCCTTTCTAAATGGAACCACAAACCAGTAACCCGGACGCCGAAGCAAGAAATATCATTCTCGAAATCCTACCTCCATATTCACATAATCACATAGCATGCGTAGGTAAGTCGCATCACATCATAAGTACACAAGCACAAAGAACATGGATGCAACAAGCAATTCATCCCTCTCGGTACAACACACGACCCTTCCCACAAATCCTAAGGTATTCGAGCCTAAAGCTCTGATACCATTTGTAATGTTCTGACCCCTAATAATGCTATAAAATAAGGTGATACCAAAAACAGAAACTCTAGCCGAGGATTTGTTTCTTAAAACATCTATTTAAAATAGACAAAAGTAATTTCTTTAAAGATTACTAAAACTATTGAAAAATATTCTAACTCTTTATGAAAAATTTTGGCAAAGTTTCCCCTGTTTTTGGACTAAGGTCAAGCCAATATATCACCTGTAAATAAGCAAAATCCAACTCAACAATATAAACCCATCAAAGGCATCTAACAACAACAATAAGCCCAATCAAGACGTCTAACAACTACTAACAAGCTCATCCAAGGCACAACTAAACTAGGCTAATAAATAAATAAATAAAGCCGATCCACGGCATAAACAAGCTATGCTAACCCAAAAGAAATAGATAAACTAAGCACTACCCCACGGTAGCTCACATGCATACAACTAAATGAGAATGGCCTTATGGCCGTACAGTTATCCAACAACTAAACTGAAATATAAAAATAATTATACATTCATCCGCAATAAATGAATAACGGAATGAGATAACAATATAACATATGAAAGCTCCTACTTTCATGTCCTTACTTAAGTCTCCAAAGCTCCTCCGCCTAACCTGAAAAATGTTAAGAGGGCAAAGCCCCAGTAACAGGATAATAGACTATATAAACAAAATATGATATGCAAGGTTAGCATGCGATAAATACAAGTCATAGTTTTAAAAGTAACACAATACTCTTTCCTTATAAATTAGATATCACATACCTATTTTGAAATGAAAAGTAACCAACTATAAGTATATACGTCAAGAGATAGAAATGGATCACATTAAGCATTTATTCACAAACCCACGTTATTGCAATGCCCGATTCATTAAAACTAACACATAATAAATGATGCAAGATGATGCATGGTGATGCATTATGATGCACCCATCCTCACTTCTCCACAGCTCCATACATCACATCCGAGCTCAATTTCACAACCTGTTGGTTGAAGGCTTGGTCTACCTTTATAATCTGAGCGCAACTTTACAATCCAACCAACCATGGATTGAGGGCTTGGTCGACCATTTAGAATTGGAGCACAATTTTACAGGTTGAGACCCGAAGGCTTGGTCGACCTTTATAACCCGAGCATAATCCCATATCCGAGCACAATTTTACAAGCCGAAGCTTGAGGGTTTGGTCGACCCGTATCCAAACACAATTCCATATTCGGGCATAATTTTACAAGTTGAAGCTTGAGGGTTTGGTCGACCTGTATTAAGCACAATTTTACAATCCAACACACGATGGATTGAGGGTTTGATCAACCCACATACCTTCCCAATCACTTCACCATCACCACATCCCATCCACATCCCATCCATATCATGAAATGAATGCATCTAATGTAAGAGTAGACATTAATCAACACACAGTCCATCAACTAATTACAAAGTCCAATCACCAAAGACAAAGGCTATTTTAAGGGAGCCTAAGAATCAAGTTCTTCAACCAGTGTTCAATACAACATAGGCATGTTCTCATAGGTTTAGATTTGAACTTAATCCAAACTCTCATAAACAAAGTGAATTACAATAACTATGGCCAATTACATAGATTACACATAAATTACTTTAACTATCCATACTCAAACCCTAACCCATTAACATGCTTTTTATCAAGGTGCACGTAATCATCAACATTGCAAGGGAAGGGCATAATACACTTAACACATCCGTAGAAGATTCTTCAATTGTTTAGAATTTAAAGGGTAGAGTTTACCGATTTAGGGCTAATCACATACGTTCCACATGTTATGGACAATAATCATTCAAATGCAAAACTAAAACACACCTCCTTTCTAATCATATTATATACCAACGGAAACAAAAGGGTCTCACTAACCACAAGACTCTCTTATAAAACCCGATTACCAACTTACCGATTTGTTAAGGGGGAGTAATCCCACTTGTCCCAAAAATTAACAAATTTAAATCATAGGTTAATTGATGTAGCAATTACACATATTTGCTATCAATTTCGCAAAATAATCGCATTAGGGTTAAAAACCCCAAATCTGTATCAATAAACCCAAATCCGAACCCCACTTCATCAAATCCTAAATCAATCGCACATATATGGTTCTAGCACGCTAAAATTGGCATATCAATATCCAATTTCGTGATTTGGTATGCAATTGAAAAAATCTAAACTCAAAAACAAGGCTAGGGCTCACGTTCAGGTTTCAGTCTCCCCGTTTTGATTCAATGCAAAATTATGAGAAAAAGATCAATCCATATCAGTAAATAGGTTTATTAGGTCTAGAATCCATCCTGGATCCGAAGAAAAGTAAGAAATCCAACCGTTTGAGAAGAAAATCCACTGTGAGGCGCGGTAGAGGTCGGCGGCTGTGAAGAGTCGCGCCGTTCCTCCCTCTTCTCCGATGGTCTTCATCTCTCCTTTCTCTCTTTCCTTGCCTTCGCCGATGGCGTCGAAGCTCTTCAGAGGTGGCGCCGGCCTCCTATTTCTCCCTCTCACCCCTTTCTTCTCCGATTGGTTCTATTGCTGAACTGGTTTCGGTGCTCTCGATCGTCTCCCTCTCCCTCTCTTCTTCTTCCTTGGCCGGCAACAACGCCAAAGGTGGCGCCGGTGAGGGACGAAGATGGAGGCTTCCTCTCCTCCTCCCCTTTTCTCCATCGTCTCCTCTCTTCCCCTGCTTCGGCATCTCCCGAAGCCTCTGGTGAATGTGCAAGTCGCGCGTTCTGTTCGGCCGAAATTGCTTTTTGTTTGTTTTATTTTATTTTATTGATAATAATGATAAAAAGAATATTATATATATATCTCAATATATATATATATATACATATATACACACATGCCCCAAGTGTTTCATCAAATTAATTTTTGTTACCCAAAAAATTACTCACCGAGGCAAAAAAAAAATATTCTTTTAACCAAAAAAAATCCGGGGCTAAAATAGGTTATCCGAAACCCTTTTTAATTTAAATAAATATTAAATGAAATAAATCTGGGTATTAAAGAAACAGTCAAATTGTTTCAGGTACCTCCATTCATCGTTTGTTTGCCCCAATGCATCAACATGTGACTGTAACACTCCGAACCAAAATCATGTTTTCGTTCATCTTGAAACATTAAAACTGTTTTTGTCTCTTTTGAAGAAAACAACGTTTGAATGAAAAGGTGAGACTAAGATGGATCCAATGTTACATCACTCACTTAAACTCTTGAGCCACCACGTAGACCACACGGTCCAAAACTCCACTTAACTTCACCGGTACCACAACAATAAGTAAGCGACTAAGACTCCTTAGGTATCCTTGCCAAAGCATCTATCCCACAAACGGGATTTTTAGAACTCAACCCTGACAATTGCACGAACTCTAACTGTTCCCACTGTAACCAGCTCACAAACCAAGCCCAACGGAAGGGATCTCACCAGAACCCTATGCAAACACCATCTGAAGGTATCGTCCTCAACAGAATCTAACACTTACACCGCCTTATCAGGAAAGACGAATAACCTGAATCTTGACACTGAGCAATCCAACGATATCACTACTAAACCAGCGATCAACCATGGGTGTACACCATACACCAGAGCAAATCCTGGGAGGTTATGAAGAACTTTGCTACCTAGCCGCATCGTTAGTACTTCCTTGAACCTTGTCCCCTGATACGGGTTAAGAGATCCCTAATACTCTATCTCTTTATCGATCGAATACATAATTACAACTGGTAATCATCCTGCTAGAACAACACTGGCAACACTGCCATCATCTAACTCAATGACATCAAAATGTGTCAATGTAGTAACCACCTAACCCACCTTGGAAACCTCTTTCACTAGGTTCTTTCCATAGAAAAATCTCTTATGTTAATCCACATCCACGGAAGATATCACCTGACCTGTTTCTTACAAAACCTGAACAACTCATCAAGAGAACCCCAACTATACACCGGCCACTGCACATCTACAGGGTCAACAGACTCACCTGCCTCTTGTCGATTCTCACAACCGACATGCAAGACTGTTACCCCAACAGACGTGTTTCTCACACATGTAGTCTCGGTACAACAAAGATCCAAAACATGACACAAGCGATAACACAACATCATCCAAGGAGAAAACTCTCAAAGAAGCATTTATCCTGAGGGGTCACATCACATCATCCTCACGCTCATGTCCGCTATGCTCCCATCCACGTTCCAATGTGCAAAACGTTCTTGTTCATGCACACTCGGTAATACACAGCTCGGGACGCAAAACCAAGGCACAAGAACACATGGCTCATGATAACACGGCTCACGACGTGCAAACCACCACCTCTACTCCGAGGTTGCCAAATACCAACATCTAACGCATAGGTCTACGCGCTCACTGTTAGCCTACATGCCTTACTCTCATAGGCAAAGCAATAATCCTACTCTTACGACCAAGATAACGTATGATATGAAAGTAACAGTTCTATCATGAAACTTGTTAACTTTTACACAAGTAGGCATGTTAACAAGTCATGACATAAGAAGGAGGCTAATTGGAGTGATATCTCAATCTCAATCCCCAAATTAGTCAATGAGACGCCGAGGCCAGAAATATCATCCTCAAAGTCTTACCCCCATGCCCACATAATCCTGTGACCACATAGCTGTTGGAAATCAATGTGGAAGCATTAGGTTTTTAATAAATCGATTCGGTGCTCGTTTTTCGTAAAATCCTACGTGCTAAACTAAATGGACAGAATATTATACCTTAGGTGATTGTCCAAAATCACAAAAATTCCACGTGACGAGTGAAACTACCCCGGGACCTTCTCACGTATAACCTTTGCACGTTCTTACCTCCGGTGTGTGGGCACCGATCCGAGCCATGCCTTGAAGCTTCAACACACAATGTTTCTCCTCCAAAACTCAAAAAATGAGAGAGAGAAATGAGAGGGGGCCGGCAGCATTAAGTTTTTTTGTGGCTCTCTTATCTTGTATTTTATTCCCAATATTTTTATATACATCTCTCCATAAATTTTTAGGAAAATATATATTAATATTCTCCCTCAAAATTATGTAATATATTAAAATATAAACATGAAACACCCCATTAAAGGGCCGGCCATAGGAGAGATAAAGGGAGAGATATTCTCCTAAAATCTCTCCTAATTTTGATATATATCTATCCCCCATGCAATATAAGGAAACCTTGTATAACATATCCCTAAATCCATGAATGGAATATACACTAACACCCACCTAGGGCCGGCTACAATGATGAGAGAATTATAATTTAATTTTTTTATATTTTTGACATAAATAAATACATCAAAAATATATTTAGTGTATATTTAATTGTTTTAAAAAACAATATGCCATATACACTATCCAAGAATAAATAATACTCTCTCAATCAACAAGGCCGGCCACCCTTAGGGTATTCCTTAAAAACCATTTTGTCAATTATGCCCCTACGCATTTAATTTAATACCTCGAATGTCCCGGCGATAAATCCGACGATCGAATTAAATTAAATAATTACCGAAGCTTCGTAAAAATCCGTGCATATAATAGGGCTACGTGAGGGATCATGAGGAAGTATAGGACACGGGGTAATCGTACGAGAATACCGCATATCCCTAACTCAAGCCCCGAGTTAGTACATTCTCGCACGAGCCATGACTTATTCCACTAAAGTCCCTGACTGAACTCCCTGCCCTAAACTCGAATTATGTCTCGAATTTCCAATTACCAGATGCACTGCCATCTCGCCACGTTTAAGATATAGATTCCCGATAATCGAATTAGGTTACTGACAACCCGGCTCGAAAATCATCTTATCCTCGCTACCGCCCCGCTCAACTTATTGGTATGCCGGATCAAAAGATCCACTGGCCAGCTTTGGCATATCCAAACTTATGAACA
>JAUZSS010203801.1:0-10763 GCA_035668195.1 Sarracenia psittacina
CCCCCCCCCCCCCCCCCCCCCTAGATTTCACATCTGGACCAACAATTGGTATCAGAGCCCTACTATATACCTTTTTAGGCTTAACAGCCTGTAGGAGATCCCATGGCAAACCTAGCAACCTATTACTCTGATAGTGATAATGAAAATGATGTCCCTTCATGCGAAGAGCTCCAAGAAGCTATTGAGGATAGGTGGAAGTTGATTAAAATTCTAAATTCTAAAAACAAGTCCTAGAAGAAAGAAATTACTTCATTAAATTCAAAAATAGAAAGTTTAGAAAAAGAAAATCAGGAACATATCTATAAAGTCGAATTTTTGGAAAAGGAAAATGAAAACATTGTTCCTAGAATCTCAACCAATTTTGAAAATGAGGATTTTATATTAAAACAAAAGGTTGATGATTTAACAAAAACCATAACTAGATTTACTCAAAGTGAAAAAAATCTAGATATGATTTTTGACACAAAATGTACTTTAAAAGGGAAAGGACTTGGCCATAATCCAAATGAAAACAAAATAGTCCTTAAAAATGTCCTTCTTAAAACTCCTCTATCAAAGGTTACAAGCTGCAATCATTATGGCAAAAATGGACATAAAATTGATTTATGTTATTCTAGAATGAAAGGCAACAAACCTACTAGAAAAGTTTAGATTAAGAAGGGTGATACTCCACCGAAAGTTGCCAAGGCCCCTATTAAAATACCATCACCAAATCTCCATAGAAATGATGGTACCTCAATGCAAAATAGGAGAACTCTCAAATCCTTTTTTAGATCACACAGGAGACCAACCTTTGTGCAATCCAATTGGAAAGCTAATTATAAGTCTCCTGTCAAAAGATGTTATATAATACTAATCCCCAAGGACCCAATATAAAGTGGGTACCAAGAAACTATGCATATGATTGTTTTGCAGCAAACCAAGAAGAAAGATGGTTAAGGAACATAAAGGGCAAGACAAAGCTCTTCCCATACTAAAAGCCAAAATCTTGGAGAATCTGCCACAAGAAGGTGACATCAAATGCAAAGGCAAAATTATTGATCTTTGATGCTCTAAAGTGGTAACATCTATTTCCTTTAGATTGAATATAGTTTGCCAAGTTTATGCCTTATTTCCATGCTTGAATATCATGTCTTTCATGCAAATTACTTGCTTTGTCAATGCACTATCAGCGGATTAAAGTGCATGTTCTATTTGTCTACATTTTCTGTTTTTGATGCCAAAGTTCGAACCCTTTTGAGGGAAGTGTCGAACTTTGTCTATTTTGTGCGCAAAGTTCGAACCTTTTTGGATAAAGATCGAACCTTGTGTCTGTGAAAGTTCGAACCTTATGGATCAAGGTTTGAAACTTCCTGTGTTTGGATAAATGTGTCGAACCTTTCCCAAATGTGTCGAAACCTTTGTCCCTCAACATGTTATATGTGCTTATTACTTATTGCTTATTTCTTATTGATCAGCTTTAATCTCTTCAATCAAGCAAATATAAATTGAAATATTTTTGTTGAGAATTTTCATGTTCTTAATGCTAATGCTTATATGTTTGATCCTTTTTTTGGGTGTATGATCAATTTCAATCATTATATGACTACTAGATTATTATAATAGAAAAAAAAGATGTATTGTATGTCTATTTACTCTATATCCTCTGACATGATACTTATGGTATATGTAATGCACATCATGACACCTATACTCTCTGCATATACAAATTTTTGTCAAGATTGGATCCATAATTCCATTATGGCTTCACATGCTATAGTTTGTAATCTTGCTCATGATAAATTCACAATAAGTATCATGCCCCCATACTCATTAATATCCGATTTCCATCATTTCCAATGCATATTTTAATATGATTGATTGTTTGGTGAATATGTTATGTGTCACATGCCTTATTCTTGTGGCTTATTCCTTTCATCCCGCACATGAGCTTAATTGTATCTATGTTGAAACTCTAGTTTTGAACTACTTTTAAATTCCTGCTTATATCAAGCTTTCTTTTTCATATCTCTCATATCTCTATGTATATCTTTGAGATATCCTTGATGCTACATGAGCTACATTTCCTTAGAGTCTTTAATGCAAAATTCTTGTATATAGCATCATCTGTCAGCCCAAATAGTTTATTATATAGAAAACAACTAAGTTCTTGGGCCTACATCTTCACAGGATAGAGGGAGAGATAGTAAAAGGTTTTAATTGTATGCTTGATAATAACTTGAAAAGGAAATAAAGAATAAATTTGATTATCTTATAAAAAATTTCATGTTATTCAAAAGTAGAACAAAATCCTCTATATCAACATATGATGAAAAATCTAGTGAGGAGTAGCATTTGTTAGGTTAAGAGAAATAACCTGTCTTGATAAAAATGGCATGTGCTTGATTTTCCTAAATGATTGATACTTGCATGATAAAATGAGTATGGCATAACATCATGCTTTTCTTCATTATCCCTATTGGTTTCCTATCTGTTTTAATCATACTTTTCTCTTCCTCATAAGCATGCTTTATGATCCATGTGTATTACGTTTTTAAATGATAAATATTCTTGGATGCATGATTTAGTTCTGTTAATTAACAATGAGAGAAATTTTCTGCTGAAACCATCTTTGGTATGAAACTCATTTCTTTTGTGTGTTTGTTTCTATATGCATGATTCCATTGTGTGCATTTTTGCTCATATGCGAAAGTGTCAACCTCCTTTGAAAAAGAGACTGACACCTTTATGCATATTTAAGGTTTAAGTCATTTTGAGCATCATATACATGTTTCTTAACAAATCCTTCTATCTTTTGTGAACATAAAGAAGCGTGATATTTGCTGATATACTTGATGTGTCTAACTCATGTAAACTATGTAAATTCTATGAAAATTATATGCCTATTCTCACAAAACGCATAACTCCCTATATGTCAATACATTGTATGATCATCCTTTTAATGACATAAGGGAAAAGAAACTTGTTCTAGGGTCATGCTCTCACTCTTTATTCATGAAACTATGTCAAGCATTTACCTTCAATCCTCACACAATCCTTATTACATAATCCAATATATGTGAGTGTGCTTAATTCAAAAACATTGTCTGTTTATTGAATTCCAATGAAAAGAAGAGATAAATTCTCTCACATGATTCTTTCTGTATATGCAATACGCTTCATGATAAAGATAAAAATGATTAGCATATGGAATCTCGAAGGTATAATGTTTAAAGCATGAAATTATTCATAACATCATATATTTTGAACATGTAGTTTTGCTCATGTTAGTTTATATTAAATATCATGCTCTCATGTTCCTTATAATAAAACTAGGATAATTTAAACAATCTTAGATCATAGAAAAATGAATGTAATCTTTTCATCAAATACTTGTGTGATGATAAATTGTATGTGCACTTATGTGTAGATGACACTATGTTTGATACATTTGGCAAATTAGTGATCAAACTATCTTATGCTATTGCACATTTCAACATTGTTTGTATTATAAAGTGTCAACCCCCTTTACCTCCAGTGTCAACACCTTTACCCTTATATGTTGTGATTTGTTTGGATGTGTCAACACCTTGCGTGTGTTAAAATATCATCTTCAACATTTTTGTTAAACTGATATCATGATCATTTTTTTCATATTATTTGATATTAGGGTCATACCCTTTTTGACAACATGACCTTTTGCATATCCCTTGGATATTCTTTGCATATAAATGTTTATGCTGTATGCTTAAATGATAAATCTTGTTTAAATATGTTTCTGAATGCAACACACATTTCAAAAATGATCACACATTCTTGATGCATCACACACTTTCTCTTTGTGAAATATTTATATGTTTGTGAGTATGCTTACATATGTTACATGTTTTGAGCATAATAAATTATTTTTGACATTGTAGCCTAAATTTTTCAATCAAGAAGATAACATTGAACATGATAAAAATCTTATGATTGATTCCATATTGGCATCATATTCAATTTTTACCTATAAAACCTATAGCGTAATGACGGCCTATAACCGAGTTATTTCACAGATAAAATTCTTTTAATAAATTCATTTTTGGTGAAATTCTCGTAGACCCACTCTGACTATAGCTTTTCATTTCAAAATATTATTCCAATGACTTTAATCATAATGTTGACATATCAGAAGTAATGCACATCTCACTTGATGACAAGGGTTCATCGCTACCTCTTAAATGCATACTTTTAAATGTTTGATTCTCATAGTTTAATGATCTCTTGTTTTCAAAAGGAGAAATTAAGACAAAAGCTAAATACATCTTATAAACATTTTTTTATGGTTGTCTGGCTTAGAAAGAAAAGGTGATATTTGCTTAGTCTTATGTTGAACCTCCTACTAGTTAATAGACATAGCAGAAATCCTCTATGATGATATATCTTATGCATGTCCCAAAAGATTTTTTTGTAAATGATACGCTTTTTGGCATAAAAGATCTTGTCACTAAAATTTCTTTGGACCAACACATGCCTCTTGAACTATACTTGGTTTATAAAAGGAAAGAAAGTCTTTCTATTTCCTTAATTTATGTGTATGTGCAACAACACTTTCGAATCTTCATTGAAGGAGCCAATAATTCTTATATAAAGGGGGAAATACATTCTTCTAAAAATTTTCTATCAAAACTTCTCATCTTCATATCAAATATGCATATCCATTATCACTCAGGGGGTGAAATATAGAAAACCTTCTATATTTTTCTGTCATGCCTCATATGCCAATTTATGTTTGCTTGTAATGTGACCTTGCATCATTTTCATGATCATATAGTTATAATAGTCAGAGAGAGTTGTCATCAATCTCTTATCATGTCTTTCTTGAGTGCTTATCTATTTTGTCAATTTGTACTTGACATTGTTTTGCCTAACTTATGCGTTGTATTCATTCTCATGCTCATTCAGTCATTACATTCTCAAGGAAAATGATGTATTAAAGTAAGACATAAATATATGTTGGGTGAACTCCTCGAAATATTTTTTATCTTCTCATAACTATCTTTTATGTCCTAAAAATATATTATTGAAATTCTTTGCCATACTCCATGACCATTGAAGAACATCTTGAAAAATCCTTTGATGATCTGTCAACTAATTTTGCAAGGGGGAGAAAATCTTTTAATATTAGTTAAAACTTGCAAATGTAAAAGCATTCTCCCACACTCATTTTTTATGAAAAAGGAAAAGTAAAATTTTCCAAATTTGACTTTGCTTGTTTTTCACATTGACCTTGATTGCTTAAACACTATATTGCCTATCTTTATTGCAATCAAGGAGAGAACATCTATTCATGATCTTAATCTATATATATAAAAAAAAATTAAGAAGATAAGATCAACAAGAGGATGACAAGTATTTTACATGTGCTTAAAATTCTTAATTTTGCTAAATTATTTTTTAAAAGGGGGAGAAATTTTCTTTTGCTCCTCACATATTTCATCTTCTACTTCATGTCATTTCCTCCAATTCCTTTTTGCTATGCCAAAGGTGGAGAGAATTATTGATTTGATTTGCATTAGGGGAGAGAAGTAGAGAAGTTTGGCCATGCATATTATATGTGGTATCCTAGAGCTACAATTTTCACATCCTTTGTGCCTTTGCAAATCAATTGTTGTCAAAGTCAAAAAGGGGGAGATTGTTAGCCTAAAGGTTTTTCAATCAAGCTTTTATTTAGTTTTGACTTATAACAACCAATTGATTTGATCTTTAGGATGTTAATTTTTACTTGATAAATCTGGTATCATCATTATGACGAAGTCTGGTTTTGATAGATATAACAATCAAATAAATTTATTTATTTAATTGTCAGTCCTACATGTTGGCCCAGATATGCAACCTTGAGGGGGGTGAATAGGTTGTCTAGCAAACTTAAAGGATTTTAAATCTTTTTACAAAATTCTAACACTTAAATAATTAAGAGATTGTGCATCGGAAATTAATACAATTTAAAGTGCAAGAAATGTAAAGAGGGGAAAGAGACACGCAAACCACAATACACGAAGTTTATAGTAGTTCGGCCAAATACCAGCCTACGTCCACTCTCTCAAGATTACTCTTGAGTTTCCACAATGGGGAAGTGCTTGCGGGTGCACTCCAAACCGTATACAAAGGATTTACATGCTATCCTTCTACCTAGAAGATTTGCAGGCTATCTTCCGACCATCACTTGGAGGATTTGCAGGCTATCCTTCCAATGTTTACGAAGAAGATTTGCAAGCTATCATCTGACCTTCACCGAGTTGATTGTGGGCTCAAGCTCGAAGCCGAAAACAAGGATGTTTATGGGCACTCCTTTAAAGCTGGACGAAAATGATTGTTGGCCCAAGGGTTATTCAATCAAGTTTCTCCTTATTTTAAACTATAACAAACAATTGCATTTGTTTGGTACTAATGTTGTATCTATGATTCATGAGACTTTTTCAGGAAGTTAAGGTACCAAGATTAACAATTTTCTTATTTTGAGTATTTAAAATTCTTACTAAAATGCTTTTAAGTTGAAGCCAAATTCAAAAAATTTCTCAAGTTTCAAAGTATGGAAAATGTTTTTCAACATAAGTATTTCGTCAGAAATAGAGAATTTTCGTCAGTTTCAAGTATACAAAAGATTGAGCAATATTTCGTCAAATTGAATAAGATCATCAGTTTTGCAAATGGAGAAAACTGACGTCAGTTATCAAATATTTTTGACAGTTTGTCAAGAAGACATGATCATCTGTTTTGCCTCATAATTCGTCAATTCATGAAAAGCAATTTCATCAAAAATATGTCAAGGAGAAGAGAAGAAATTTTCGTCAGTTCCTGGGTCAGAAATAAACTGAGGCGTTTCTCTCTCCTCAAGGGTACATGAATTTTCGTCAGTTCTAAAGAAATTTCGTCAGATCTCTCAAACTTGCTCCACATGATTTTTCGTCAGTTCCATAGAGATTTCGTCAGTTTCATGGACGCGTGAGAAATTTCATCAGTTCTTCATAAATTTCATCAGTTTGCTTCAGGATTTCAAAATTCAAATTGAAATGGAAATGTTTTGGAGCGTATTTTGACCCCAACGGTCATATTTCCCAGAGATGATTTAAAAGCTCGAAGATTTGAAGATATTACATAAGAGATTACTCTAACATTCAATTCTATTGATCAAGCCCTACCACGAACAAGCAAAGAACTCAGAAACCATTACTACTGCTCTATCTTCTGCTGCTACACTCTTGTTTCTGATCTCTTACCTTCCAATCACTCTCATAAAGCCATTATTGTACATTTATTATCAGAGAGAGAGTGACCTTTGTACGTGAGCTTTCACTTGTAATATCCCCTCACTAAAGGAGGACCACTTTTACACTTACTTCATTATTTCATTGTAAAAGGCTTCGCTTTGCCTTCAAAAAGACTGGGTTACGTTTGACCCACTGAACGATCCCTTTTGTAAGCGGCTTCGATTCGCCCACTCAAGAATCGGAATTTAGTGGATTCAAAACTCCCAAGGCATTTGGGGAGAGGACTAGGTCAGAAGGACCGAACCTCTATAAATTGTTGTGCAGTACCTCTAACCATTCTCTTTACTTTTCTGTGTGCTTGCATTAATTAAACAAATGTTTTTCAAAATAGTTTAAAATCTGCCATTCAACCCATTCACCCCCCCTTTGGGTTGACTTTCGGCACATCACTTTCCATTCCCGTTGTTGTGTGAAATCAAAGTATTTTATAAGTAAAACTTTTTGTTATTTTATCTCCTAATCAATAGCTTATCCTTAAAGCCAAACTATGACAATCTCCCGACCCATACTTCACATACATCCACCCACAAAGCTAAACCATCACTATTTATAACCCATGTCTCACATACACACACCCACATATCCACTCACACACACAAAGGCCTTTGACACACCACCGAACCTCCAAAATATATTTCCCTTCGACATACCACCGAACCTCCAAAATATACTTCTCTTCAATATGCCACCGAACCTCCAAAACAACCCTCATCGCCATTGTGCATGGTGGTAAATACCTTTCATGGCCTGGTTGCATGGGCAGGGTACCCGAATACATAATAGCTCACTTTCATGGCCCACGGGTAGAAGAACCTTCCACAAGTAGGAGAACCCAAAATAATAGTTTTATACTTTCATGGCCCAGTTTCGCCAGTCGTGCACCTGAAAAATAGTTTTTCAACCTCACACTCCAACACTTAGCTACTTTTCTAATTCTATATCCGTTAAGGTGAGTTTACTTCACCCATATCCAAAACATTTTGAATTTCATACATAAGCATACTATATCATCAATTTTCATGATTTTAACACCAATTTACAAAATTACATGAAAATCACATTTTTCCCAATTTTGGCATAAAGCCCCAAATTTTACATAAAAAAATATTTTTTTATCCTTTTGTTTCACATTTAAAATGAAGGATTTTGGAGTGGGTTATTCTTATATATAGTTTTTTAATTATTATTTTAATTTTGGTAGTGAGGATATTATAGATTGGCATCAGATCATTACATATGAATACCTTAGAACTATTGGAAAGGTTATGCCATGCCGATAGGGTTGATGTGCGTGTTACATTTATGATTTGGTATACTTGTGTGATTGACTTGTGAAAGAATTTATGTTTTGCATGCTAAGTGATTACTTGGGTATGGAGGTTGGACTTTGAGATTGATATTTTTTTCTTTAAGCGTTCGGTTAACTAATTTGGGAATCGAATTAGAAAGGCATTTGATTGATGTCTATTCTAGTGAGAAATCTAAATTAGTTTATCATATTGATGCATTACTCCAATTAGCCTCCTCGTTATGTGGCTAGGTATTAACATATTTATGTGGCTAAGTGGATTCTTGATAGTGAGTTGTCTCATCTATGGATTAGAATTGCTATGGACCTTTCTTGACCTCTTTCTTTTTATTTTCTTCTTATAGTTTCATGATGCTATGGGGAGGTAGGGGACGGGGACGCGCCAAGGGTGTGGTAGGGGCTGTGTAGTGGATGAGGTACTAGAGAGAGGGGACGCTAATGCCCTACAAGAACAAGCGGGTGGCGTGGATGTCATCCAAGAGATACTCACCACCATGAGAGCTCTAATGAAGGCGACAAAGGGAGGTGTTTGAACCCTAGAGCCAAGGGACAATGTGGTGATGAGAGAGTTCCAACGACTAAATCCTCTAGTCTTTAGCGGTGAACCCGACCCAAAGGTGGCAACTGAATGGCTGAAACTAACTTAATCTTTGATCTTTTGGCCTTTTTGAACTTAATCTTTGATCTCCCCTTGGCTAAAATACTCTAAATGAATTCAACTCCAATCTCCATTGATCTTTAAAGTCTTTCCTAGACTTTTTCTTTGGGATGCAAGCTTTCATGATTTTCAGAATGTTCTCTTAACTTTTTGCTTTTCTTAGGCTTGAATAGATTTGATTAAGCCTATAAATACTTTCTCAAGCACAAGTAAATATTAGCAACAACAAATCAATGTATTGTTATTGTCAAAATCAAAAGTAAGGCTGGATTGAAAAACCTTTAGGCTAACAGGATCTTTTATGAGCTTGTCAAGACAGTGATTACTATGGAGGATGGGATAGTTGATACCCAAAAAGTGGGGAGGGGTAGCCGCATTCAGGGGGTGTTACTGTTCCATTTGGGAGATGTTCATCCAAAAAGCAAAATTTAGGAGGTAATAGTTCTTTCCCAATAGGTTCATACTAACAGTCGCGTTCAGTACTAGCTCCTTCAATTGCATCTTCAGGACATTCTGATCAGAGAGATGGATTTACTTTACTTGCAAGAAATTGGGACATTGGGCTGGGGAACACCCCAAAAACCAGTCAACACATACCAGGAGCACATATTTATGCTATCCGTGTGGTCAGAAAGGTCACATCTGGCGAGACTGTCCATAAAAAGGGAATATCCATGATGCATCTGACGTATAGTAGGGATAGCCATCTCTGGAGCGACAAGGCTTTGGCTAGTTCCAGCAGTAGTCAGCAACACAGTCATCCAGGGAAGGCAAAGGAGCTGCTTCAACTCAGTCCATGAGAACACAAGGGCAAGGGGAACCTAGGGACGAGTGTATGCCCTTATCAAGCCTAGTTCTTCTTCAGCACCTACAGTGCCAGAAGCCACCGCTAGTCCATTTGTTATATGAGGTATCTTCTTAGTATACCAATCATAGGCCCTTATTCTTATTGACACTAGAGCATCACCCTAGTTTATCTCATCTACATTTGCATCTGATTTGGCGCTAGAGGTAGAGATCTTGAATAGCACGTTATGCATAGAGACATTGATGGGAGAGACCGTTATGTTGAGACAGGTATGTAGATCATGTGAGCTAGAGATATATTACCACCATTTGACATTCGAGCTCATTGTGCTTGATATGGCATCATTTGATGTCATTCTCGGGATGGGCTGGTTGATAACCTATCTCGCCTATATAGGTTGTGACTGCCGACATGTGTTTATTTTTACTCCTGTGGGAGATTATTTCCTTTTTATGGGCAACTGAGATGATGGTGTGGTACTCTTACTATATCACTTGAAGGATGATGGATATCTTAGCTCTCTCTTCTTATCTCATTTGATTACCAGAGATGACCTTTCTTTTTATGAATTCCCTTCCATCATCTATGAGTTTCTTGACATATTTCCTCAGGACTTGTTTAAGCTTCCACCTCGGTAGGAAGTTGAGTTCAGTATTGACCCTTTTTTGAGAGACTGCCCCTATTTCCATGCCTTTCTAT
>JAUZSS010204898.1:0-10763 GCA_035668195.1 Sarracenia psittacina
GGTTATAGGAAATGAGGTGAATGGTGATCTAAAACTATGTTTTCATGAGTTGAAAACTGAATTATGTGATAGAAATGTTTTACTTAAAAATGGAACAGTTTTAGTAAAATAGTTATTTGCATATCACATGATCATCCTCACATATTATGCATATTTCATTTGTAGTTTATTTTTTATGAGACACGATTGTTATTGAACGACATTTCATGTGATATCAGAAAACAAGTTACAGATTGATTGATTGATTGGTCAAGTGAGACCGTCTCTCTAGATGTTTTATATAGGAATACATTGTTGTTATATTAACTTTTGATTAATCTCAATTATATATGTGATTCCTTAAACATTGCTTGTATGTTGTTGGGTGTTGGAATCCGATTAGTAAGGTCTTAAGGTCGAAACTCATGAATTGTATGCATATGAAGATGATGGGCACGTTTTGGATTTTATATTTTCTCCACATACGAACTAATTAATTTTCAATTAAAAAAGAGTAAATTAGGTCTTGATCCTTATTTTAATATCTTTAATAGATTTAGTCATCTCTAATTAAGTTTAATGGATTTAATCATTTTTTTAATTAAAAATATCTTTCCTTGTTTTATAGTCAACCCACGCCTCTACTCCCATTGCACCCCCACTGTCGATGTCGATACTGACACCGTCTCCGTCGTCGTCACAATCACCGATGATGGCGACAACTGCCACTGTTACTGTCGTCATCGTTGCTGTAGCAAACAAAATATGACGAAATTAAGTGAAACACATCGATTTGTATGGAGCGACGTTGTAGAAGTCTCCTCCCCTATGCAAACTGGACACACACAAAAAAAACAACAACATAACGATAAGATCAAAATACTTATGTATCAGTGATACATAGATCATATATCACTGATACACCTATGTATCACTGATACATTAAATATACAGTCAAATGAATCAAATAATAAATTTGATACATGGCCTTGGTGTATCAGTGATACACCCAAGATGTATCAGTGCCAAATGTTCACAACAACATATTAAGAACTCAAAATGTCTCAAAAAGATTTAAAGAGGAGGAAATCGTATTCTATACACAAAAAAGTCATAATATCATATCTCCAAAAAATTCAAGTTTGAGAACCAAAACAAGTTAAGAACATTAGAAACACCCCCAAAAATTTCATGTTCTAAGACACAATCTCTATGATGGGAATACGGATCTGATGAGCCACATCAGGTACTTCAAGAGATGAAGGCCTTGTGGAGTGGGAATGATGTGTTGATGTGCATAGTGCTCCCCCCTCCAGCCTAGGTGAATCAGCTTTAAGGTGGTTCGACAAAATCCCTTCTGGCTCAATTAAGAACCAGAAGCAATTGGCTAAGCTCTTTGGCGCACAATTCATCACTAATATTAGACACCTGAGGGAGATCTAATCTTTCATGTATAGTATGCATGGTGCTACTGGGAGGCCTATAATGAGGTTGATGAGGCAAACGAAAAGATGGTAGTAGATTTGTTTAAATTCGGGCTTGATTAGGAACATAAGCTCAAGAGCTCCTTCACCAAGAGGTCATGCGCAGACAAGACCAATCTCATACAACACATATACCAGTACGTTACGGTAAAGGAAGATAAAGAAGGATTGGCTGTAACACATCCTACCCAAACGAGTCGAGTAAGTACTCAATCGAAGGAGCAACCCTCTAATAAGAAGGAGGGAATGAGGGTGAGTAGAAGATTCATAAGAGAGAAAGAGAAGACCTATACTATGGGTGTTCACCAGAAGGAACCCTAGCAGAAGCAACAGAATGTGGAGGTCTTTGTGATGGTCAATGAGCCTTAGTTTAGGCTCCTTGACATGATCAAAGACAAGGTATGGTTCGAATGGCCAACCAAGATGCTTGAAGATCTAACCAAGCGGAATGATAAGGCGCACTACTCGGGTTTGACCTCTTCTTTCTTTGTCTTGGCTATTTCATTTACAATCGAGTCCCCTACAACAGCTGAAGCCGAGCTTCTAGAGTTAGATTTCTGCTCCTTAGTAAATTCTTGGATCTCGATAGGGCTAAGCCCTTTCAGCCATAGGATACGAGCCTCTAGATATGCCAATCTTGCTGAGTTGAAAAGGGCTTCCTTAACATGATTCTCCTCAGCTTCCAATTTCTTCACCAAAGAAAGAATAGCTTGCCTACACTGATGATCAAGAGGAGGATCTCTAATCATCATCAAAAGGTTGATGCACAAATCCACAGAATCTAAAAACAGGTGTTCTAGAGTTCTTCCCGTCAGAGACCATGTGAACCCCTTGTCCGAGAACCTGAGAAACTCAAATTACTTACTTCCTTAGGATCTAGATTCACTAAAACACTAAATTGATTTACAAATTCCATTAGAGATCTAAACACCCTAGGCGTCCTCAAAGGGAACGTGTCACACACACTTTCGCACCACTATTCGCACACACACTATCCATTTGCTATTAGCATTTATTTAACACTGCCCATAGCACAGGGACTACAACGACCTCACAGAAAACTGTCACCAGTACAAGAGGTTCCTTGAGGAATAGGTTAAGGTATAGAATCTGGACACATTTATAGACAAATACAAGACTCTATAAAAGTAGCATGCCCCTACCTAGCTCACACAAGTTATAGAGATAGATAACTTTGTGGGAATTATCAACATCATATATACTACCTGATGAATGTAGAACAGTGTTTGTGCGTGGTCAGAGGAGTGGGAGGCCGCTCATTCCAGGGAGGTTATGTGGTTAAGCTACTACGCTGGAAAGTGGTTGAGCCTCTCAAGAAAGTCATGCGTGATAGCGAAGACCCTGCTATAATCTTCTTGTCCCCTTAGGCGTGAACGCCATGGTGAAAAAGCACATTATCAAGCATGTGTGGTTGAGCATGACCAAATAGAAAGAGACCAGTCTTAAGGGGTTTTTGAGATCAAATGTCAAGGTTCTCACATGGACGCCCAATGCAATGTCATGCATCATCCCCGAGGTCATTCAGCATGAGCTTGGTTTTAATCTGGCACATAATACTAGGGTGCAGTGTGGAAGGAGGTCAATCACAAAACACATGAAAAAGGTGATTGGGGAAGTGGAGAAGCTTCTTGAAGTGGGCGCTATTAGGGAGGTGCAATACCTTGTTTGGCTTTCCAACATGGTGGTGGTCAAGAAGAAGAATGGTAAAGTAGCACGTCTACGACTTCACTGATCTCAACAAGGCATGTTCTAAAGACACCTTTCCATTACCAGAGCTTGACTAAATTGCTGATTATACGATTGGGCATTAAAAACAAGATTTCTAAATGCTTACAAGGGATAACGCTAGATTTCCCTTAGTCCATTAAACTGTAAGAAAACAAGGATTATCACTCTAAGGGGTCTGTATTGCTACAAGATGTGCCTTTAGGCTGAGGAACGTTGGGGTAACTTATTAGAGGTTAGTCGCAAAGATGTTCCAACCTATGCTTAGTTGTTGCATCGAGATCTATATTGACGACATGGTGGTGAAGACTGAGTATGGGAAAGAACACTTAACTGATCTTAGGTCCATATTTGAGGTGAACAAGAATCACTAGATCAGGCTTAACACCGCAAAATGCGACTCCCTAGTAGAGTCGGCAAAGTTCCGTGGTTTACCTGGTTAATTGAAGACGGATATAAGTAGATCCCAATTAGATTGTAGCAATACAGATTGTGTATCCTTCAAAGACCATCAGAAAGGTACAAAAGCTGGCGGGGATGGTTGCAGTTCTCAATCAATTCATTAACAGATCCTTGAACAAGTGCTAACCCTTCTTCCAATTGTTAAAAAAGAGTAAGAGCTATCATTGGGGGAAAACTATAACCAAGCTCTCCAAGGTCTGAAAGAGTACCTGGCCATAGCCCCCTTCTCTCTAAGCGTCACCCAAGGGAGGAGCTCACATGAACTTAGTGGTCATTGACCACTCTACAAGCACTGTGCTATTGTTGTATCTTGAAGAGGCTGAACTAAAGACCATGTACTACATGAGCCACACATTTGTTGATGCAAAACAAGGTATTTATCCCTGGGAAGCTCTCCCTCACACTTATCAAGGCTTCCAATAAGTTGGCTCACTACTTCCAGGCCTATAAGATTATTGTTCTCACTGCCCATCGTGTCAAGGGAATACTCCACAAAGCAAATTTCTCAAGAAATATCGCAAAATGGGCAATGAAGTTTGGGAATATGATATCCAATTTTAGCCAATGATATCAATAAAATGTCAGATCCTTGGAAATTTTTTAACTGAATTTTCAAAGCAAGAAATTCTGATCAGCTCGAACACCAATGAATTAGCTCTCGAGCTCAAGAGGAAGGCAACAACACAACAGGAGAGGTCCACACTAAAGAAGCTCCACAATTGGAGTGGACAATATACATTGATTCTTAGGATTATAAAACAAACCACCCTTAGATCCTTTGGGGTACCCTATAAAGAAACAGACTTCCATCTTGGTTCCACCATACTTGCATCTCCCACTAACACATATGCTGGGTAACCCCATATCTGAAAATGTTTTACACTTGGCTTACACCCAGTCCACAATCCCAAAGGGGTATTGGGAACTTCCTTAGTAGGTACCGAATTCAGAATATATGCCACTGGCTCTAGTGAAAATCCCTAAAAGGAATGCGATAGATCCGAGTAACTTAGCATGTACTTTACCATCCCCTTAACAAACCTATTCCTCCTCACCGCTCCACCATTCTGCTGAAGCATCCCTGGTGCAGATAATTAGGAGGTAATCCCATTTTCTGGTAAGTAGTCCCTTGAACTTCCAAAAAGGTATTTACAACCACGATCAGGTCATGGGGTCTCACATACCTCTTGCCTGGTTATTTATCCGACGGCATACATCAGAATGAACCTATTCCAAGACTTATTTGGCTCTAAGTCCCTTGGCCGTAAACGGCCTCTTACTCATCTTATCCTCTAAATAAGATTTGCAGACTGGAAGTGCCTCCACTTCCAATGAACCCAAAGGTCCATCTTTTACTAGTCTTTGTATCCTTTTTAGATCAACATGACTTAGATGAAGGTGTCAAGTAGTGTTTAGTTCTTGGAAGAATCTGTCCTACTTAGTGGTAAAACGTGCAAGCTATTCACCTCATTGTTTTTAACAGTAGAAATAATCGAGTGTTTTGTATAAAGACCATTATCCAATGTACCATGATAGATAAAATGTTACCCAACCTCAATATTGCTAAATCTCTTATTAAAATAAACAAAATATCCGTCATTCCTTAATTTGGAGACCGGAACTAAGTTCCACCTAATTTAAGGTACTTACTAATGTTCTTTAAAATCAAACACCTATTTCTACCAGTAAAGAAGGAACTACATCTCCCACTGTAGTAGCAATCCACAGGGAATTATACTCCATCTAAAAGTAAACATTGCAATCTTTTAGTTGTTTGGTCACCTGGGACCCTCACAATAAATTGCAGACATGATTAGTAGCTCATGTATCTACATACCAGGTTTTCGTAGATACAACTGCTAAACATAATACTATAAGTAAAGATAATGCTTTACCTACAGCCTTGTTGTTCTTCCGATCAGGGCAATCTCTTTTCCAATACACAGATTTCTAACAGCAATAGCAACTACCCTTAGGCACCTTGACCTTTGCCTTGGTACTTGATGGCTCCTAGCCACCAGCCACTTGTACATTGTCCTGTTGCACCCCTTTCTCCTCCTTCTTACCACCTCTTGGCCTAGAAGAAGAAACCTTTTGTGCAACATTCACATGGGCCAACTTCTGGATAACACCCTCCACTGCCTCTAATTCTTTCAATAATTTCGCTAAAGAAAATTTAGACGGGATCGCTGAAATGAATTTGGTAGTTATTGGAACACGATATCAATCTTGGTTCCATGGACATCTAACCCGTCAAAAAGACCGATCATCTTCGAAACACGGTCCCTTCCTGGTGTACCCTATGCTATGTTCGTGTTCACAAGATCTATCATGTCAACCTTCCTTGTTGCCTGAACTTGCGCGCCAAATATTTCTAAGGCTAAAGATCATATCAACTGCAGATTTCATAGACTGATACTGGCTTTGTATAATATCTGACATGGAAGTCAAGATGTTACAACATGCCATTATATCGGTCTTTACCTAATTCTGATAGTGTCATATCTCCTTTTAGAAGATCCACTATTAGGAGCGGGTGGACCAGGATCAAATAACACAAACCTATATTCGTCAGAAGTTAGGACAATATAGAGATTCCATTTCTATTTGATAAAATTAGGTCCAATTAATTTGTGTTCTTTGAGATTCACCACAAGTGGATTGAAAGATTCCATTATTAAATCATGAGAAACAAAAGAGATAAGTTTTTAATTCTTTAAAAAATTTAGGGTCCCTCAATCTTTTAATTTTAAAAGAATTATTGGTAGTCCGAAACCTTTGTGATTAAGTAGGCCACGCAGTGTGGATGTCTACTAATCAATCCTTGTCCGAACAGACACACTAGTCTATTAATTCTTCTTAGAAGATATCACAACAAAAACATTCCACCTAAAGTCACATCAACTAATTTGGCCACGCAGTGTGGACGTCTAACAGTTAACGAACAAATAACTAACTGTTAGAGTCGGCGAAGTGAAGTTTTAAAAATTGACAATGACGTGACCGTAAAAATGCCTCGTCGCATTTTTCATAAAAAAGCTAAAACAATTATAATATCAATGCATTATTACCTTGTAGAAACTTGTAGTAAAGCTTCTAGCACCCGTGTCACAAGTTGAGATGACCCGATGATCTTCTCACGTATCACCCGATGCACGTGACGATTCCGACGAGTGGGCACCGATCCCAACCATTGTTCTTGGTTTTGTACACACACTTTTCTCTAAAAAAAATTCAGAATATTTTTACCCAAGAGAGAGGAGGGGTGGCTAGTGGAGAGGGAGGGAGAGAATTATTATTCTCCTATTGGTATATCCATATGATGTCTTATATCAATATGTAATGTATATATTTACCTTCCTTAATTACAAGATGTAATATAGAAGATAATATATACAACCACAATAATATCTCTCCCACACCTAATAGGGCCGACCATAAGGGGAGAGATAATTAATATATTTTTGCATTGAATCAAGAATATATCATTCTCTCTCTACATATCAAAATATATACATGTTGCCTTAATTTTAGCTGCCAAGATAAGCAACCTTATCTTTGCCAAAATTAATCAACCCTTATCCCTAGCTAGGGACGGTGGTAGCGGTGTCGTTCCCACTACTAGTTTATACCAAAATCCACACTAACACGTAGTTAGTGGAGAGTCCACATCAATCACACGAGGAAAATAGGCAGTTCGCAAAAATATCCCAGTTTATTCAATTCTAAAATATTTAAATGGATTTTGGATTTTTTATATGAAAATTTTTAAATAATTAATTACTTCTACTTCTAATTAAACTAGACTAACAAATAAGATTAAAGATAATGAGAAAGAATCTACCACATGTTAGAATTCACCTTCATTTGGTTTTCTAGTTTCAATTAACTTCTTATATTATTTAGTATTTAATAGATTCAAATCCTATTATGACATGACAAGTATGTAATTCAAGAAATAGAGATTTACATGTAAACACGGCATATTTTATCTAAGATCTCATAACGGCCTATCCGAAGCATAACCCGTCACATCAATAGCATAAAATATCGCATGTAAACAATTAAAATCCCCGAATAATAAATAAGGCATGCCCTATCCAAGATTATAGCACGACTCATCCGGAGTACGACCCGGGTTAGAAAAAGAACTTAGCTATGCATTTTCGGGGTAGAAACCAACTTCGAGAGGTTGTCGATTAGCATCAGCAGCTCCTCGTCGAGGCTCGGACCTTCCAGTGCTGGCCCCAAAGGGGCAGAAGTGGAATTAGAGAGGACATGAAAATTATGGTCTGAGGACCTAGATGCAGAAAACGGAGGGGTCTGGGGGTTCATTTATAGATTTCAGAAAGTTCAAGTCCTACTCACATCAAGATTTGGTGGCCGTCCGTCTGGACGGAAATCGCAGTACATCCGGTCGGAAGTCGCCGGTTCGTCGAGACAAAAAGTGGTCGTTCGTCAGGATGATTTTGCCGCGAAGCATCTGGATGGAGGTGTGTAGCATCCGGACGGAACTTCTCTTGATCAATTTTTCTTTGTCTTTGTTCTCGTGCAGTTTCTTTGCTTGTTTTGTTGCTATTTTGTTTAGTTTTTCATTTTATCTCCAAAACCTGTCTAATACAAAAACAGTACAAAAACACGATATTAAATAACAAATAGGGGCTAACCTAGTGTTACTTAACGGGTCTAAATCGTCACTTTTGAGTGTCAATCACACCCTCCAACTTACACTTTCATAGTGCTTGAGCAAAGCATAAATAAAACAGAATGAGAAAAAGAACAGGAAAATACACTATCTAAACAAATATGCTAGCATCATTGTCCCAACCTAACTGACTATCACATATCATTTGAGAACTTTAAAAATAAATTTATAAATTTTTGTATTCTCACTTTTTAAACAGAGCATTCTTTGAGCTATAAAATTCTTCAAGATAACGTTCTCAACCTTATACCTGGTGTGGGTGTGGGTGTGGGTGTGTGTGTGTGTGTGTGCGCGCGCGCGCGAACTTAACCAATCACTAAATTACATGCTTTTGAATCTATCAAGTCCAAAATAATTAAATCAACCAAATCTAAACCTCAAGTCTCACCAGTTATTCACTCAGAATCAATCTCTCAGAAATAGGCTAGTATTATTTCACTCAGGATATGTAGTAGAGTTCATAAATATGAAAATCAAGATTTCAATGCATACCCATGACACTTGAAGAACGGAATTTCAAATAAATTGACTTAGATTCTCGTGACTGGAATACTGATTATTGTGAATAAATGTGTTCAAGCTTCATCAAACCATACTATCTTTTGGGATCAACCAGGTCTTTATTTTTTGTTGTAGCGTTAAGTATGCAGCTTTTATCGGCCAGGCTTAATTATATATCACTACTTGAATAGATGGTTACTAGAAAGGATGTTGGAGTCCTATCGTGTCAATCCTCGTGCAGTGTGGTGTAATCATGTCGCCATCACTGAACCATCTCTCATAGCTCGTCTACAACAGGATGTTAGTTCCACATCCTTGTCACATCCAAATGTATTGCAATGTGGTGATATTACCTCACCATCATTGCATCATACTGTCAAAGCTATCTATTTCTCATTTTCTCTGCTCTTTTGATAAATCCAAATTTTTTTCTTACTTTTTTTATTATTATTTTTTGAACAGAATCGTAGAGCATGGAAAAATTAGTGTCACTGTTGAATCACTGCTATGCCTCTTTTAGGCGTGTAGAAAATAATATCTCTGGCAATCACTTCTGCTTTTGTAAGTCTGAATTCTTTCCAATTACCATAAATTCAAATAATGCCTTTTGGAGTATATGTAGGTATTAAAAAGAAAATAGGGGTATATTTACGCATACGGCTCAAAGTGGGGGACTATGGATGATATTTTCATGAAGGAACGAACAACCTCAAAAATGTAAAGATGGCCTAATATCGTTTTCCAAAATTTAATACAATTTTTCAGAAGCGTAATAAGGTGAATATTCTTAATTTCTCAGTCAAACGAGAAATAACGAGATTCTTAACAATTTTGGTTGAAGACAAAGATACATTTATGAGTAGATGTAGAAATTCCCTCAAATTAGAAGATAAGGCTCAAAAACTTACTAAGGGTGAAGTCTCCACCATTTCTATCTTTTTAATTATCTTTTCTTATCGAAATTAATTGGCATGCTAGTTAAATAATCAGTCAAGTGTGCAAAGAGAATACGAGGTGGTTCGATTTTGATCATTATTCAATCAAAAAATTTAGAAGCTTAAAAGTTGATTCTTGTTTTTCTCATTGAAAATACATTGTTTATAATTTTATTTTTAACTTTTTTCAGACGACAACATATTTTAGCCAAAATTTTGCATACCGTAAAAAAAATTAAAATCTTTTGGTGATTTTTATATTGGTAATTATCCCACCCCCAACTTAAACTATACAATGTCCTCATTGGACAAAAATAAGAGTAAGATAAAAGGGGAAGAAAAGTTACTAATATCTGCAGTAGTTGCTTATTTTGTCCAACTTGTTAAAACTTACTAAAGTGCATAGTTAAATCAAATGCCACATGTATCGAGATAAAGTAAGTAAAGATCATGGGTAAAATAGTCAATAGATAGGAACAAATAACCTGAATACTGTAGTTTATTCCATTTGATTTCATATAAAAGAGTACAAAATTTGGGCTGAAGGGCCTGTGTGAAGAAACATGATGCTAAACATGACAAAATAAAGAAAATAATAAAGAAAACAGGTTTTGGGGGAGGGGTGTATTTAGTGGCAGAGGGGAGGGTTGGAGCTTGTGAAGGGATGTTGGTGGTGATTGGGAAGGATATGTGATGGTGTGTGGCAAGATGGGTGTGGATTAGAGGGAGGGGCTGATTGGGTCATCGGGATATCATTGAGTTGGATGATGATGGTGTTACCAATGTTATTCCAGAAGAAATATTGTCAGTTGTGAATCATATTCCACCAGAAAGATTGCCAGTTGTCATTATTGATTCGGACGATTATGAGACGGGGTGTCGGGGATCTTTTACCCCGTATCAGGAGATTATCTTGAGTAAACTCATTAGGGAGTTTCTCACGAAGGATTA
>JAUZSS010205999.1:0-10747 GCA_035668195.1 Sarracenia psittacina
TTATAAGGTATATGACTCACACACACACACACACACACACACACACACACACACACACACACACACACCCACACCCATATGTATTCATATCATATCATGATTAGTCTAGTTTGTGTATATTATTGCCCTAAAGAATTCATTACTTACCATAAATTCTAGGCACTGGCTCACGAAGGGCCACGAGCACCTTCCAATGCATTCGAGCATTCGTAGAACGCTCGAGCGGCAAATATTAATTTGTGCCTTTCTTGATAAGTCGAGAGTCGAGATATTGAAGGGTTCAAAGAGAGCCTGTAGAGAGCTCGAATGCCTCTATTTAATGTCTTAATTCCTCTTTGCCGAGAGTAGGATTTTTCAGGTGCCAGTAGTATGTCCGTAGAACGATCGAGCTCAGCGTTGAAACCCTAACGACTCTCATTGGTGCGGTTAGAAAAAGCCTTCCATCTTTAACTACATTCGAAGAGCGCTCGTGCGCGTTATATATAGCACCTACGGCGCGCTGGAAGAGCGTTCTAGCACCGATGTATTTTATATATATATATATATATACACACACACAGACACACACAACTTAATGGTAGCTAGGGTTGAGCCTTGTTCATTTTAGCTGAAGAAACTGTGTTGTTACAACTCCAGCTTCTCTATAGGCCTCTACTCATCCTTATGCCTCTCCTTCATAGTTGAAGCATATTTCCTTGTGTGTTATCAAGGTTCTTATATATCTTCCATGGATTATACTTGTTAATTCCTTATTCAATCCATCCATTAACCATCAATACATACACATTTTCCACTACACACATCTTGGTTGAGGTATCTCGAAGCCGTCATTGATACGAAGATCAGAAGTGGCTCTTGTGGACACTGCGGGATCAAGGAATGCACTAAGGTAGCTATGTCAACAATATCGGAGTTAGGCGTCAATAGGTATATGGGTATAAGTCATTTTCTTATGTTTTGATAACCTTCTTGGTTTATAGTAATATATAGTTATGTGTATGGTGCCGTGATGTTCATCCCAGAAATGTTTTTCCCTAGGATTTCCACGTTATATCGTGTGCATACTTTTGATAGTTGTTGATAGCTTAGAGGTTGTGTTATTATTATTGTCGATGTTATTCTTAACCAACAGATCATTTTGTTAGGAAGGAAAACTAACTTTTAATAAAGTTGAATTCATTTTTAAATTACCGGCTTTTAACCTATTCACCCCACTCTAGGTTAATATTAGTGGTTGATAGCATAATTTCAAACTTGACCTCAAAAGGCTCACTCTATACTAGTGTTAGATACCACCCATTTGGATACTTGTAAACATCCAAATACATCCAAACTAAGGCAGCCACACTGAGACAACCACATTGATAGCTATGCGGCATGAGGCTATGCGACATAAAGGCTATGCACATAAACCTATGCACCATAAAACAAAATAGGACTACGCAAGTGCAATTGCAACTTCAACTGTGGTGTGTTCCTTGAGTTGAGGTTATCCACTAGTTAACGACTTGGCCCCAAAAGGCTCACTATTTGTTGATGTTGGATACCACCCACATGGACTCTTGTAACAGTAAGAAATGGGCCTTACAACAAGGAATTAAACTACTCTATATGTCCGCCATGGATTCAGCTTTCATGCCTTGCATCTTCATTACCATTTCCATTGTCTTTGCTTCATTTCCCCCCGTAGTTGATCCTCATCAATTTTCCAGTTTCCACCACCAGCATAGCTTCCTTTTTAAGTACGAAATTCATATTTCTTATATCAGAGGAAGATATGGATGCCTGAGTGGTAGAGTTCATTTGGTCCAGATTTACATCAGAAGGAGTTTCTAGGCTTTGATCATCTTTTGTTTAACCTTTATACTCTTCGTCTACATTATCATCTTCATTTTCCACTTGGAGTTGGTTTTGGTAGTCTTAGCAGCCTTTACAGCCTCCATAGTTATTGACTTGCTACTTTGGTGCAACATAGTTGGGCTCTGGACTCTACTATTGGTTGGGCCTTCTAAAGCCCCCAGACTACCTTTTGTTTGGCCCAATGTGATGGGTACCTCCCCAGTTGTCCCCTCCCTATGTAAATTTGAAATTTCATTACTCTCAAAGGGTTGTGTCGATAAAGGAGCAACAAGGTTTGCACATTTTGAACTAATTGTAGCAGGCATAGCCTGTGCATTAACTTCTTGAGTTGACACCTTAGCTACAATCAGAGGGATTGCATGTTTTGGGTTATGAACCATTATTACAGACTCTACCACTTGGCCAATGTTGGCCATCTCCACAATTTTCTTAGCATTCTGCTACCCTAAGTTAGATGAGTTCTTGATAGAGCTCCCATGGAGAATTTCCTAAAATGGAAAGTCTTCTTCAAAGTAGGCTATTGGATATATAATGTTATCCACCTTAAGCTCACACTGCTGGTTGATTAGGTCATTGTGTTCAATAGAAATCAAGACTCGACCAACCTCCAACTCTTCCTTGCATCAAGTTTTGGGATCAAGTCTTATAGTAGTACCCCACAGATTTTTGAGAATATTAAAGGTACTTTCGTACCATATGTGTAGGGGGACCCCCAACTAAAGATAGCTAAACCTTTCTACATGTGTTTGATTCTATATAACTCCAATCATATACTACATCGAACGATCTCTCCATATAGGCTCTATCCACTTGCTGGAAACAGGTTATCTCTTCTATATTCTTGAACTACACATAGTGAAAAATCTCTATCTCTCATTCTTCTTGGTGAGGCCTATGAATCTGTATGAAACCAAATTTTATGAAACCAAATTTTAGGTAAAGATGCTCAATTCTTAGAAGATATTGGCAACGAAGGGTTGAGAATATAGGAGAAGGAGGATTTGGCTATGTTTAGCCAAGTTGAAATCAATTTCTAATGTTGAAACCATGAATTCAAAACCCTATATGCTAGGAGCTTGCTTATAGGAAGTCCAACAAACGTAGACATTGTATATGAAGGAAAAGTTCATCTTTCTTTAAAAAGAGGGAGGAAAAAGAAGAAAAACGTGCTATTTTGAATTGGTTTGCTTAGCTTGAGAATTTGTGAAAGCTTGGGTAACTAGAAGACCCACAAGAAAGGGGAGAAAAAAAATTAAAAAACCCTTGCTTTCATTAGTACAATCCACCTTTTCCATTCAAGACATTCTGAACCGCAAAATGTAACAAGGAGAGAAGCAAAATCGGATCTTGAGACAAGCTTTTGGCCCTGAATTTTGGTGGTGATGAAGAGAAAATTTTGTCAACTGTGATGACCATAGAAGAGGTTGAGGATAGACTAAAGAAGGGTTGGCACTATGAAAAATAAAGTTCTTATGATGAAACGTAAGTAGTTGAAAGTAAGGAGATTTGCTTCCTTTTTTTTTTTTTTTTGAAAAGAATCAATTGGTATAGTTTGAATGGGGTAGACTTGTTAAGTTTGTTAAGTAAGGTACTTTTCATTGGTTGTGTTGGAGTTAATATATGTTGATGAACTTTGAGTTTGATGCATCTTTACCATGGTGCCATAACAATAGAATTCTCTTGTTAGAGTTTTGTTGGACTCTATATTTGGGTGGTGTTATGCTTGAGTTTCAAAAATCTCTGGTCGATGTAATTTGTTGAGCCAGTTTCGTTGAGATGTGGGAATCGTCATATTTTGTTCTTGATGCAATTTGAATATGGGTATTGTTTTATGAATCCGGTGTAACGTTTTGATGTTTTAGTGGTTTATTGGGTTGGCAATGGGTAGTTTGTTATTTTTATATTTTCTTGTGTCCCCTCTTTTGGATTGAGTTTTTTTTGTCAATTGTATTATATTTGGATTTTAACTTTGTTTTGTTGGAATGTAAGTCAAAAAGATATTATTTGCATGATTTACATACAAAGCTCTTTATCCAGAAAAAGAAAAAAAAACATGCATGCTTTTTTTTTAATTTTTTGGCCAAAGTTTTTGTTATTTCAGTTCATCTCAATCGAAACAAAAAATTAAAAAATTTACTTAAAAAATAATAAGTTCACTAAAAAAACCTGCCTTGTTTTGACTTATTAACATTTTTTAGAACTTTGTTTTTCCCGTTTCATGTGTTAGTTAATTTTTTGTTATATTTTCAGTTAATTTTTATATGAGTAATTGTGAAATTTAAACATGTTAACCAATTTATTTTTTAAAAAAAAATCATTAAAGGAAAAAAGAAAAATAAAAAATAAAATAAAATAAATAATCTATTATTCTAAATCAGACCTAAATCGAATTAGCAAACACGGCTTAGTAATAAGTTTAAAAGGTAAGTTTATGCAAAGAAGTTTTCAGCGCCGGCACGGCTGACCACCGTCATCCGATAAACACTGCTACCAACAAAACCAGACTTATTATTAATCTCAGATAGAAAGTCAAATCTTTCACTTGTATTTAACCAACCTCCCCTCTCTTTTTCTCCATCTCTCCACCCTCCAAGCGATTTAATTAATAAGCAATCCAACTGCTTCTCTCTCTCTCTGTCTCTCTCTCTCTCTCTCTATCTCTCTCTCTCTCTCTCTCATGGGCAACGCAATTGCTCCGTGTTTCCAACCTAATTCGGTATCTTTGGTGAAACTGATCTTTTGGGAAGGAACCACTAGGGTTCTCCCCGGAAAGAGGATGGCCGGCGAGGTCATGTTCGAGTTCCCCGACCGCATGGTTTGCCATGCAGACTCATTCTTCATCGGGGGCCCGATCCCGGCGCTCTCCATCGACGACAGGCTCGTCCCCGGCCAAACCTACTTTGTTCTCCCCCTCGACTGCTTCACCTCCAACGTCCTCTCGGCTTCTTCCATCGCCGCCTTGGGATCCACCAGTCCCAAACGCTCTCCGATTAACTTCAATTCGTGTGCGTTTGAGTACACGAAGGGATCGAACGGGAGGGTTCTGATCAAGGTCTTGCCGGAATTCATAATTAAGCTTCTCACCGGAGGCAAGGGATTAACTGCAGAGTCTGATAGTCCCGACCGGAGTTTTCTGTGCAGCACGCCGGAGTTGAAGAAGCACTACGATCTGCTGGTTGGGTCCAGAGAGCAGGTGTGGTCGCCTAAGCTCGAGACCATTTCAGAGTATAAGATTAGGTTTTCGCCATGTAGGTTTATAGGGTTGGAATTGAAACAGAAAGAGTAGTTGTAGAGTAATTGTATATCTTTACTGAACAAAGATTTCTTTCTGAATCGTGAAATAGAAATATGAAACATATATTTATGACATTATTAGCGTTTGTGGATTTGGCAAAAAAAAATAAAAGATCAAGTGTTTCTGCGCATGCATATTGTACAGGTTAAATAATTGATTTATGTTCGTTGTCTTGGTGGCTGTTAATGTGTGAGGAAATCTCCACTGGTGTCTATACAAGAAAAGGGTTATAATGCCTGGTCTGAACTTATCCTTTCTGGATAGATCAAAGAAAACATATATTTTCATGTGTTATGGTCCTTCTTTTATAGACAAATAGAATTTGACTGAAAAAGGATGCTTGATCCAACTCGATCTAATCCGAGCAGCTTGGGTCTCTCTGTCATAATTATCATATGATAATTATGTTAATACTAGTTATGCCATTTGCCTCCCTCGGATTGCCTACTAGGGACAAATCCCAATTAAGAAAAAGTCAAATCACCTCGATAAACTCCATGCTAAACAAAGGTAGTGTTGATTGTCTCTGCAAACGTGTCAGGCATCGGTATACATGCCTTAACCCTGGTCTTAGTGACTAATCATTCGAGCTCGGAAGAGCTTGTCTTGGTTCATGAAGAGCTCGTCCACCTCATCCGAGCTCTTAATATCCCTGATCAGGAATGCTAGTGTCCTGATCAGCCTTCCCTAATGAGCCTAAAATCATGTACTTACATGTTTTATCTTAGGAGTTTCTGGTGGTATCGATCGAAATCGCCAATATTGTCGAGCTAGCTCCTTTATATGCTGACCTAGTTGCTAGGACATCCGAGCTAATAATACTCCCTCAATTGCCTCTGATAGTATCAAGATTCCGCCAGGTTTCGAACCGGTGATCTCCGGGTAGTGAGGTCATCTCTATCGTCATCTCTTGTCTCTGCGAAGGTGGCAAACCAGTCAGAAAAGGGGGTCGGAGTCAGGCGTACCTGGCGTCCGGCGTACCCCCTCCGATGGTGAAGTCAGCAGGTGTTGAGGTAGAAAAATATAAAGCTGTAACAGTAGAGAAAAGTAGAGAAACTGTAGAGAAATTGTAGGGAAACGACTAAGGTTGAGATCAAGAGGAATACCTTGCCCAAATCATTCATAGGCGTACTAGTTACCTCGTGTGTGTAAGCCATGGAGCATGTAGACCGGGGAGAACATGAAAAGACCATAAAGAGCTTGTGGAGGCGATGGAGAGCCTCGTCCAGGGGCGAGGACCTTCAACCTTTTTTATGGAGGTTATGGGGCCCGTAGGCCGGGACGCTCATCGTCCATGGAGCCTGCTGTGTTGGTATCGAAGAATCGAAAAACAACTATGGTTTGAACATGAATTTATGGACGATATACCGCATGTAACTGGATATTGCTTACCGTTGGTGTATATATAGACCGTGAGAGAGATCTGACACGTGGAGGCTTAGGGTAAGGGGTTGCCGGAGATGGACTATGGGCCATCGATGATGGCCTCGGGATATCCCCATGTCACGTGATAGCTAAGTCTTACTGAAGAAGATACACAGTTTTATGATAGCTTGTCAGAGTCTTTACAGGTGTTAAGTTGCTACTGGAGGTCGTTGTGGCGGTTGTCCCCTGTTATCATAACCCGTTATCATTATAGCTTACAGTAGAAGATACGATATTTTCCGAGCTGAAGTGCGTCGATCGGAAAGTCTGATCAGTAAGAATGGTCGGTGAGATATGTAGGTAGAATTGCTCGGCCAGGTGGCTCGGACACAGATGGTCGGTAGAATGCTCGGCCAGGTGGCTCGGTAGAGGAACTTGGCAAGGGAGCTCGGTAGGGGAACTCGGCATCAAAGCTCTCGGTCTGATAGGCAAGTAGGCCTCGATCGGCTCAGAAAGCTGGTCGATCGACCTTGGAGAGCTAATAGCAACTTTAGCGTACCTTTCTCGGGATGGATAGCCGCGGGACGGGCATATTGAGGTCAGACCTTTGCGGGTCGGCAAGAGAGGTAGGCCAGGGAGGTCGGGTAGGGGCCTGATGGTTAGAGAAAAAGATAGATAAATAGGGGGGGTGTAGGAACATATATATATAGGCTTGGGGGAAGTTTCTGGGACAAGCTTCAGGGAAGTTTCTGAGACAAGCTTTTGGGATGCTTCTGAGACAAGCTTCAGAAGATATTATGTGTATATAGGTGGGGTTAGGGCCTGTCTTAATCCGAAGTGGGCTTTCTAATTGGGTCATCCGACCCAGTATAAAATGACTTTTAAGGCAAAAAAAAAACGCTCTATTTTGCACAGTAGTGACTTAAAAGGTCATATCACGAGTTTTAAAATTCTAATGAAGCTGAAACTACCTGGAGATGAAAGCGAACCTAAAATTCTAAATTTTGGTATTAAAATCGACCTAAGATGAGTTTCTTATAATTTGTGGTGAATTTTTGAAGTTGGGTTTAGATTGTTGTATTCCTTACTTACTTTGAAAATACATTTACTTTGTTTGGTTGTTTGGGGATTGTTTGGGGCTTATTCCTTATTGTAGCTTCTTGAACTATTAGTTTAACTTCATTCCTAGCTAGTTTCCAGAACATATTTCTAGAATCACTATTAAGTAGAAACATCTAAATATATAATATTTTACAAACCATAAAACTTAATTACTGGCCACAAATGATATAAAAAAGTTTATGCATTACACATGTTAAAAACCACATATCATTTAATTAATTTTATTAAAAGATAAATCAGGCCTCATCATTATTATATGAACATTTCTGTCTTATTAATAATCATAAGCCCTGTTAAGCGCTAGAGCACCTTACCAACAAGATTTGAGAAAAGCTCGTACAAACAAAAAGACCGAAACACAAGTAATTCAAGGCTCGAAGCAAAACAAAAGATGACTGAGACAAAGTAAATCAAGGGCTACAACCCTCAGAAAACAATTAAGATAAGTGCATCGTGTGCTTAAAATAAATAATCCATTCGAAATGGCTTTATTAACTGCAGCTGCAAGTTTTTAAGAAAACTTCCCAATATTCCCGATATGAGATATCGTATCATCCATGAGTGTTGATAGCCTCCCAGACTAAATTCTTTGGGTTAGGGTTGGTGAGATCTCGAGCCTCCAATGCAGCACATCGAAGTGTCCTTATTGTCAAAGCATTGGCTTTCAAGAAAGAGACAGTATTATATGATAAATCATGCTTCCTGCATAGCTCCATCACAAAAGGGGAGATTTTTCTCAACTGCCATCGAGGCATTCGGGGGAATAAATGGTGCTCAATCTGAAACTGCAGCCCACCATGGAACCAATCCATCCAAGATGGGCACGTAATGTTCATCGTCCCACGAGTTTGTCTCTCGAACCAATCATTCCCACGTGGGAGACCGACGCTAACACTCGATGAGAAATGGTTCAAACAAAATTGAACATGTTGAATCCCGGTGACCGCAAAGTAACCAATGACAAACATTGTTCTTTCGCCACGAGTACTGGGCATGAAATAAATGAGAAGCGAAGACCAAATCCAAAACACAATGATCCCTAAAATCTCTTGAGCCCTATTGGGTACTGTTTTCTTAGAAAACAAGAAGATAAAAGATTGTGCCCACACTGTGATTCGAGCAATACACATAAGAGGGTAAAATGTCCAGTGCTGGTAACTCAATAAAAACCTAGTGATTGGATTTTTAAAATTCATTTTTCTCTCGTCAAAGTAATATTCAAAAAGTTTCCGAGATACTGCAAAGAAAGGCATGTGCTGGAGATCGGGATCAAAGTCGAGGCTATTCACATTGATGTGGTGGGCATTGTGGTGGCCTTTCCACCATGCAATGCTGCCCCCATTGAGGCAGTTCAGGATAAGCATCTGCACGAATCGGTTGAGCCATTTCGTCGGCATCATCTGGTAATGCCCAGAATCGTGGATAACCCAACCACTCTGAGTTGAGAAAATCCCCATCAATGTGCCAGAAAGGAAGTGAATCCAAGTTCCAGAGCAGCGGAGAGCACCAAAAATGCTCGCGACGAAGAGAATCACCATGAAATTTAATGAGATAAAAGCGTTGTGGCCTTTTTCCTCGAATAGACCCATTTTGGAGAACTGAGAAAGCAGGTTTCTGTAGTCTTTGGACGCTTTGGAGACGGAGTAGTCCTTGAGGTAATGGCCATTGAATAACTTGTCAGTATATTTCCATGCGGCATCAGGATGGTAGGCAGCGAACGTGTCGGTGATGTCTTGGCCGGCGTGGCTGAGGAGTGGCAAGCTGCCACCGGGGTGCTGTTTGCCCCAATCAGAGATGTCATAGACCTTGCCCTGGATGGAGACCCAGAGATCACCTGGTTTGTTGTGGGATTTGAGGTCTTCTAGCGTAATGTATTTCTTGAATTTGGCCATTGATTCAAAAAAAGAAGACGAAGACGGGATCTGATAAGAATCCTCACTTTTTTTCTTCCAACTTTCCGTTTCTTCTTTTATGAGGGAAAGTTTTGAATAGGAATAGCCAGAGAAGGTTGGTTTTATACATGGAGGGAAGGAGATTGATTTTGACATATTATTTTGACATATGCATGGGAAGTAATTATTGGCCGCAATAAGACACATTGTAATTATTGGTCTTAATAAGACACATTGCTAGTTGGTGTTCTAGGTGGAGATTGATTTTGACATATTATTTTGACATGTGCATGGGAAATAATTATTGATCGCAATAAGACACGTTGTAATTATTGGCCGCAATAAGACACATTGCTAGTTGGTGTTCTACATGGAGATTGATTTTGACATATTATTTTGACATCTGCATGGGAAGCAATTAATGGCTGTAATAAGATACATTGCTAGTTGGTGTTTTATATTTTTTTCTAATCAAGAAATTATGTGGAATTATATATTTGATTATGACGTAAATCTATAATTGAGAATAAGCATGGGACTCAATTGGTCATGCCCATCTTGCAGTGTTTTTTTTTTTTTTCCGTGTCATTCTCTACTATTGTAATTAATAACACCACATGGTGCTGCAAGTTTTTTAAGAGTCAAAAAAATTTTGATATCCACTTCTAACTATATTTTTTTGTTGTAATTGTATAGTTTATAATAGATAGTTATATCATTTGATAGCACCATATGGTGCCATAATTTTCTTAAAGAGTCACAAAATCTCTTTTTCCACTTCTAAATATGTTGAGCTTTGTTCTAATTTGGTTGTCTAGAAGCCTTTACTTTTGTGTCAATTATTTAAGAGATGAGTTCTTTTGTGGGTTTATATATGGAAACATTAGAACTTAAGTTAATTGGGTTAAGTATGGAATGTTACTACCTCATGGTGTGAACTAGTTTGGTGTGGGCTCATGGTGTGAACTAGTCTGGTGTCAATTACTTATGAGCTTTTTTTTTTTTTAGGTCTCTTGTGATATTATTTTGGGGGTGATTAAAACCTGGTATGCTTAGAAGTGAGTTAGTTTAAGCTGGGACCTTAAGAATCGTAAGATTTTTGGACGTTGTCAAGAAGATTGATTGAGCCGTATTTTGACCGCTCAAGCAACCGTGCACATGATTTGTTTTTCAGTTAAGATTTTAGGACCCTTCTTCCCCGTTAAGTTATATA
>JAUZSS010207094.1:0-16455 GCA_035668195.1 Sarracenia psittacina
GTAATCGTGTTTGGCTTATTTTAAGTGTCTTGACCAGCCACTTTCATGATGTTTTCCATATTATCATCAAAATCATAAGAATTTTGTAAGTTTGGGTATAGAGATACCTCGAACATGTTGAACAGAAAGGTCACGCCTCTATGCAAATGAAGAGGTGGAAGGCCTGGCGGAGTCACGAGTAACTGATGCTCGCCTTGTTGATGGCTGGGGTTACCTTGCCGAGGTAGTACATGAGAGCCTCCTACTCCGAAAAATGTCAGGATCAAAGTGGATCGGGTCGTCACATATCCGAATCCCAGTGATGCGAGCAAACTCCAGGGAGGTCAGGGTCGCCTAGAATCGGGAGGTGGAAGGTGATGGAATCTCATCACCTCTCAACTAGTGCTATTAGCTAGAAACGGTCATTGCTGGTTTCCTCTAGTGTGGTGACGGATCGACTGAATCCTACCCAGTCGACGATCTGATGGCTACTTTGTGAGACGGAAACATACCACTCTAACACATCAAATAAATCCCCGAAACCTTGAACACAGTAAATACTTTGAAACAAGCAAAACACGCAAACACTTCACAAAATGAATCATAAAACAATTCCAACATATGTTTCGATTGATTCAAAAATCCATACCTAATTTCAAGTTCAAAATCCAAACTTTTGACATCTTCACCTCAAACCGAATTCATTTAAAACTTAAAAGCAACATGTGTGACCACTTTTGATTTTCAAAATTTAACAATTGTGCACTAATTTTGGAATCCTGAACTAAAATTCTCTTTTTCAAGACCAGAAAATATGAATCAAAAGAACATAATTTTTGGTTTTTAACCTCAAAGCTTTCTTCAAGTATACTTGATATCGAGACACGTTCTTCAGCTAACTAATTAGTTTAAAGATATTCCCATACATTCAATGAATCAAAAATCTAAACACATTCAGAGGATAGATAAGCTCAAAATCGTTAAGTCATTGTCCCAAAAACTCATTTGACAATTCAACAGACGTTCAATTCAATTTGATCAAATTCACCCAATACGCTTGAAGTGCATAGCATCAAAGAATCTTTCAACAAAACTCAAAACACCATCAGAAATGTCCATTCACAATTTTAATGTTTAAACAAGAATTTTACAATATCATTCGTCAAGACTCATCCTTATTCGTCAAACTCAATCTAACAAACCTAACAAAATTCAGAAACATCAAATCAATAAGTTAACGGAATCTCATTAGGATCAAGCATACAACTAGTGCTATGACAAGTCATTTGATCTATCAAGCATTCAACAAATTCACGTGACGAAAATATAATCATATCTAAATTGATAATGGATCAATTCCTACACATGAAAAGGAAAATAGACAACTTTAAAACAGCGAAAGGTTCGTTGTTGAGAGGCGAACCTCTTGCTCACAAAAGAGAAGCGTAGGATCGTCAGTTGCCAGCCACCATGAATAAGAAGCAAAGGAAAAGAACGGAATACATTATGAGAGGCTCGAGAGAGACGAGAGGGGCTCGAGAGAGTTTTGGGATAGAGATTGGAGAGAGAGGAGACGTAGTTTTGTTCGAGCTAATGAAAACTTTTGAAATACCTAGTTTCTGTAAAACCAATTGTAACCTCACAGCCACGAGGTCCGCCCCATTAAAGTCACAGCCGTTGCATTTGAGGCACGACCGTGAATTCTTTTTGTAATGGCCATGAGGAATTTGAATGATTTACTCTCGGTCGTAACATCCCAACAACACGGCCGCAATAACACTAGGGTTATTTGGCATGGCCGTGACATCCATAACCTAGCAGCCGGCCAAGCTTTGAAGTCTTGACCCATAATTCAAATTGTTTATCCGTTTTGAAATTAAAGAAAGATACACCTTCTCGGTCTTCATCACGATCTTAAACTGACGACTCTATCTTTTCATGATCTATAATTGATTTTCAGAAAACCCATTCCTGTCCAGGACTTTAAAACCTTTTTTGCTCATGACCTTAATGTCTCCTTGGTCCTTTGATGACCTAAAACTGTCTCCTCAGGGGCCACCACGTCATTTGGGGGTGCATACATTTTCATCCTTAGCTTAGTGAGACGGTGAGGTAGAGGCTTATACGCGACCGGGTCAAAGTGGTCAGGCATCCTCACCGATGCGGCTCACTCTAGCAAGAGAGCAACAACTTCCTACGGTGTGCCCTCATGGCCACCATCATCACTATCGATGTCACCTTCAAAGTTTGTTGCACTGCCACCTGCCGCACCATTACTGTTACATCTCCACCGCTACTCACACTACTATCATTGTTACCATCTGCACCATCACCACCGCATACAATGTCGTCAACTACCAGCCGCCATGAAAAAGAATCAAAGGAAAAGAAGGGAGTACATTATGAGAGGCTTGAGAGATTTTTAGAATAGAGATTAAAGAGAGAAGAGAGAGAGTTTTGTTCGCGCGAATGAAAACTTTCAAAATACCTCGTTTCTGTATACGTGATTGTAACCTCGCGGCCACGAGATCCATCCCTTCAGAAGTAACAACCGTTGCATCCGAGGCATGGCCGTGAATTCTTTTTGTAACAACCATGATCAATTTGAAAGATTTACTCGTGGTCGTCACATCCCAACAACACGGCTGCAAGAATGCCAAGGCTATTTGGCATTGTCGTGACATCCATAACCTAACGGCCGTTATGATTGGTGTTAACCAAGTTTTGAAGTTTTAACCCATGCTTCAAAATGTTTGTCCCATTCGAAACTCAGCTCTCATCATGATCTTAAAATGACTCATCGATCTTTTGATGGTCTAGATATGATTTTCAGTAGACTCGGTCCTGTCCAAGACCTTAAAGCTTTTTTGGTCCTCATGACCTTTTAAGGAGGAAGGACTCACAACCATGTCCTACTGGAAAACTAATTCCGTTTCTTGATCAAGCTCCCGGAGCGTTGTCTTTGTTCCCATAGCTACTACGAGAGCACGTCTCGATCTCCATCTTCTAACAGCTCCGAGTCAACTCGACCAAGGGTGTGAGGAGCAATTGCAGTGGATGGATTGATATGGTTTTTAGAAACACAACCAAAAGGGGAAGCAATAACTACAATAGAGGATTGAGTTATTGCCTTGGTTGCTACAAAAATGATGCTTTAATGGAGGCCTTGGATGCAAGAGTTATAGAGAGAAATTAAATCCTCCAAGGTTAATAAACGTATCAGGTGGTAACCCTAGTCACAAATCCTTATGATATATATACAAAAATGGGCTTCATTTTCATTAGAGGATCAAAACTGTGAGGCGCTCGAGCGCTTTGCGAGCACATTCAATTTTTCTTCAGTCTTTTGAAATGCTCTAATGAGGTAGAGAGAGAGGACGAAGGGGGCGCTCGAGCATGTTACGAGCGACTTACGAGCGCCCAACTCTCTACCAAGGGTGTGTGTACGTGCCATGCATGATGGTATGATACATGTAAGAGCAATCTTAAGCTACCCAAGTCAATTGAGAATACAAACAACTCAAATATAGACAATGTGGTTTTGTCGATGTTAAGTCACTAATTGTCCCAAAAGCTTAAGCTGTTAGGAAATGGGTCCAATAATATATATCAAGCTATTCAACACTCCCCCTCACGTGCAACCCTATCTCACACGTAGAGAGGCAAACAAACCGAACAGGTGGACCAACACATAGAGTGCACAATAACAAATATAACAGGAAAACACATCACGAGATTTGAACCCAAGACCTCATGGAACTAGAGCTCTGATACCATGTTAAGTCACCAATTGTCTCAAAAGCTTAAGCTGTTAGGAAATAGACCCAACAATGTATATCAAGCTATTTAACAGTCGAGAACGCAAAAATTGCCAATTTCATTAACACATTATATAATTGAAGGAGTCCGTCTGACGCATCCTAGCCGACGATGCTTTCGGGACACCAAAGTGGTCATATCCTAAGGACTGATGGACTACCTATTCAGTTTGGCTGTCACGAAGTTTGAATGAGGAATATGTAACTTTTATGTTCCTCACCTCCCTCATTCTCTTTCTATTTAGGCTTCAGATGATCCCTTATGGTTATGAGGAATATTAGACAAATAACAATCTATGACTTCTCAAGGATCAAATGATGGGAATCGAGTGAGGAAGAGTTACATCAAGATCATGTCGTGGATTAACAATAGATAAGTCTTTAAGTTATAAAAAGGCCGAATGATTAATAATAAATAACAAAGAACTAGTTATGGATTTTAGGATGACCGGATAATAAATGATTAATTAATGGTCATGAAAATGAGAGAAGAATTAGGTTAAGATCATAAACAAGACTAAATAATGAAGAATCAATTAAGGATTAGTAGAACCATAATATTATGAACTGTTAGTTTAATATCACGATGAGCACCAAATAACCATTCCTCAATTTTGTATCACGAGTTTGAGTGGATATTAAGGAGTATATTTAGCGTAAAGAGTAGGCTTATAGTATGATTATTTAATTTATGGTCACGACTCACGAGTAAGAACAATTACAAATGATAAATAATCGATGCCCTATTTTCCGTAGGGCAATCTGTGGTGGTGCTACGTAAAGTGGAGGTTTTTGAGAGCAGTAGAGTAGTGCTATAACCCGGGGACTCTACCACTTTTGGAAACCCTCACTTTTATAACTTCTTATCAATTCGTTTTACTTCGTGAGTCATGACCATATATTAAATTATTATACTACAAGCTTGATATTCACTCATAACTGATTAATGATTATGTGGTTCCCATCGTGATATTAAATTAGCCGTTCATATTCTGATCCTATTAATCTTAAATTGATTCCTCATTACTTGGTCTTGTTTATGGCCACCTAATTCTTCTCTCGTTTCTTATGGCCATAAATTGACTCTTTATTGTCTAGTCATCGTAAAATTTATAACAAATTATTTGTTATTCATCATTTAGCCTTTTTATAACTCAATGACTTTTTTTTATTGTTAATCCACGATATAATCTTGATGTAACTTTTCCTCACTCGGTTCTCATCCCGATCCTTAAGAAGTTATAAATTGTTATTTGTTAAATACTCCTTATAACCATCAATGATCGTTTAAAGCCTGGATTAGAAAGAGAATTTGGGAGGTCGGGAACATAGCAATTACATATCATCACTTCGAACTTCGTGACATCCGAGCCGAATGGGTAATGTGTTAGTGTTTGGGATACGACCACTTTCGTGTCCCAAAAGCACCTCTTGTTTAGGTGCGTCGAACAGACTAACTCTATGTAGTGGAGTTTGTAATCGACATGGTGGGGGCCGATGTCGATACTTTGCTCGAGAGCGATGATTGTGACTGTGTGGCTTTCGTTCGAGAGCGCCTTATGCCAGCCAACGAGTTTCGTTTTGCAACGAGAGAGCGTCCAGCGGATCGAGATTCATCGTCTGAATACACAGGAGATCCATCTTCCAACGGGAATTCATCAAGTCTGGTACTCTCTTTTTCATCTCACTACCATTTTCTTATACTTTTTGTTGATTCTAACATCTTCTCTTTTCTCGTGACAATTCCCCCGGAAGTGGGCTGAGCGGTGCGTCCAAATCATGACCCGAATGAGGGTGTTGATCCAATAGTATGAAAGCACTATTAGATCCCTCAGGGTGAGGATGCAATAAGGGTGGTAGAAGGTAGCAAGCCTCAGGACAGAACTCTTGGACGATCTGTGGTCGTAGCAGTCATGAGAGAAATTTTCAACATGTGCAACACCGGAAAATGTCTTCTCTTATCAGAGAGTTCAAGAGATCCCTCTAAGCAACTTCAGTGGATCAAGACCGATAAACACGACCATCACTTTTAACCCCACGATTGCAACATATTTTTGTGTAACTTTTTGACAGTCCCTCCCCATTTTGCAAACCGGCTTATTTCCTCACCCTAAAACTTGTAAAAACTCATAACGTACAAAATAGACTTGTGGATACAGTATTCATTCAACTTGCACACACATGTAATACATAGTATCAAGAATCGAACAATCAAAAAGATGCTTTTATGAGAAAAATACAGTAACAACCATAAAGAGAGTGTGCACTGTAATCTAAAGGCTCGAAAGCCCATCCTATTCAAAAGAGTTTGTGTATTAGAGAGTGTGTCAAATGGACACGCAAGTCCAACAGGAATAAGATATGCACGTAGACCCTGATGTGCAGATACCAAAAAAAGAGAAGAAAAGGTGTGGGCCTTCAATCTTGTCCGCTGGAACTCGTATCCACCATGGGAGGATGAACCTCCTATAGTGGAGCTGGTCTCCTCCTTCGAGCTCTCAATGGTGTGCATTGGAGATCTCGCCTTGGAAGAAGAAGTAGAAGCCCGAGTAAAAGTAGTAGCCAACCCGGGGCTTCCATTGTGAGTTCTCAAGCCACGATTTTTGTCACACTCCAAGCAATACAAGATATCAAAGTGAAGCTAGACGACAATAATAGGAAAGTAATGAAGCAAATAGATGAAGAAAGGGATGAATACCATAGCTGGCCCTCCCCAGGTGGTTGAACTCCGAGGGATCTAAGAGTGTTGTGCTCCTGGCGAATCAACACCCTCATCTCTGTCATGATTCAGACGTACTGCTCAGCCCACGCCTAGGAGAACTGTCACGAGAAAAGAGAAGATGGCCAAATGTGTAAAAATCACAAGACAATGGTAGTGAGATGGAAAATCGAAAATACCAAACTTGGTCAATGTCCAGTGGAAGATGGATCTCCTACGTGATGGGACAAGGAATCTCCATCCATTGGATATGCCCACCAAATAGGATAGCTCGAGAAAGGTAGCTCTAACGCATTCGGCTCTGTTAGCCCAAAGGCTTTTCAATCAAGCTTTATTTTGGTTTTGACATATAACAATTAATTGATTTAATTAATTTGGGAGTTGTTAGCCCAAAGATTTTTGTTTGACAATAACATCACATTGATCTGTTTGTTACTAATGATTTACTTATGTTTGAGAAAGTATCCTTCAGGATAAAATCAATATATTGAAAGCACAGCAAAAAGTCAAGAGAAAATGTTGAAGATAATAGTGATTCGGAGAATGAAATTTGAAAGAATTAGAGATTGTTTAGCTCAATTGGAGATCAAAGTTCCAGTTCAAGAACACCAAAGAATTCAAGAGAAGACCTTGAAGACATATGGTGATTGTAAGCCCAGGAGAAAAGGCTCAAGTTCAATAATCAAAGGATCAAAGGAATCCAAGCAGCAAGGAAAGGATCGATACCAAGGAAGATTTGAGTCGACACCTTAGCACTTTGTTCCCAGGCTAAGAAGGTTGAGTCGACACCAACGTGTATTGAGTCGACACCTTACTAGGCCAAGAAGGTTGAGTCAATACCAAAGCATATTTGAGTCGACACCAGCAAGAGATGAATCGACACAAAGTAGCACTGGTCCAGATCTTGAAGCCCATAACACAATGTGTCAACACCAATACTGCATGAGTCGACACCAGCCGTTTTTGGAAAGGAAGGCTACAGGGACCATGAGTCGACACCTCAGAAGATTGTGTTGACCCAGCCGTGTTCTAGAACGTTTTGTGTCGACACCCAAGATATTTGAGTTGACACATGCGCCCAGAATTCAATATCTTGAAGCGTTCAATGGCTATGTTTTCGAGCATTTAATGCTCTAATTTGCTCCAACGGCTAGTAGATCCTCTCCAACGGATATATTTTGGCTCCTAGCTTTAAATACATTTACAGAAGACGAGAAAAAGTAGCGACAAGGATAAAACTTCAAGAACAACTTTCATTCTCTGCTGGAATAATTTTTATGTGCTATCACTCACATTCTCTATTTTCTGTATTTCTCAATATTCTGATTGTAGTCTTTGAGGCGAAACTTGTCATTCATTTTGAGAGAGAGTTAAATTGTAGTGAGCTTTATTGTTGTATTCATCTCAAGCAAGGAGAACACATCAACAACTCATAAGAGCCAGGTTCCGCTTCACCTTAAAGAAGAAGGAGGTTACGATTCACCCAATCAAGCATTCTGTTTGGTGGTTGCTCTTCGCCCTTGATTGAAGAAGGAGACTGCTCTTCGCCCTTATTGAAGAAGGTGGTTCCGCTTCACACTTGAAGAAGAATAGGCTTCGATTCGTCTGTAAGAAGAGTAAGTTATGCCTTACTTGTGAAGAGGTCGTTGTATTGTGGTTTTGATTCACCCTAAGAATTAGATAGTGAATTCCCAAGGCTCTTGGGGAGTGGACGTAGGTCAAGCTTGGACCGAACCACTATAAATCTTGTTTGCATCTTTCTTCCCTTAACTCTTTACTTTCTTGTATTTAATTTTTTACACTTTATTCGTTTATATTCGTTGCACATATATTAGATTTTTAAAGTGTTAGAAAAAGTTATTTAGTTTGCCTATCAACCCATTCACCCCCTATTTGGATTGATCTTTGTGGGCCAACAGGCTCGGCTATGAAAGTGGTCGTATCCCAAAAATTAACACACTACCTATTCGGCTCGGCTATCATAAAGTTCGAAGGAGGAATAAGTAACTCCTATGTTCCCCACCTCCTTAATTCTCTTTCTAATTCAGGCTTCGGACGATCCCTAATGGTTATGATGGGGGTTGACGCCGCTACGTTGCTCGGGAGCAAGGATCGCGGTTGTGCAGGTAGTCTGTAAGTTTTCTGTATTGGTCTTGAACCCTACTTTTCTACCCATCCATATTTTTTATTTTAAAAAGAAACGATTTTATAGATAGTTTTATAAAACTATTTTATGAGCAGTTTTTGTGCGGTAAATTATCTAAAAAAAGCGTTTTTGTTAAAAGGATTTTGTAGATAGTTTTCTGAAGTTTAATACTTATGGGAAATCAGATTTTAGTATTGGAAATCCCAATGCGTTTTCAGTGAACTCAAAAATAATACAGCTAGATTTAGCGACGTTAATTGTGTGAAATCTAAGAAACCCAATAGTGAACAATTTAGGGGATGATAAACCCAAATGATGTATTCGGTAACTGTGTTAGGCTTATTTTCTACAGTAGGTGAATCAAAACTATCAAGAAGAAATGTCTTAATGAATTATATAAAAACAAATTAAATATCATTGTTATGATGGAATCTTTAACTGTCTATTCAATCACTTCCATTTCCATATTACCATCAAAATCATAAGAACATTGCAAGTTTGGGTATAAGGATACCCCAAACATATAGAGGAGAAAAGCACAGGCTACCCACTTGAAGTGTCAGGTCTCTGTGCATACGAAATGGCGGAAGGCCTAGCGGAGTCATGAGCAACTGAAGCTCCCCTATTCGATTGTTGGGGGTACCTGGCTGAGGAAGTACACGAGAGCCTTCTTACTCTGGCAGATATCAGGATGAATGGGGATCGGGTCATCGCCTACCTGAATCCCTGTGATGAGAGCGAAGTCCAGGTGGAGTCAGGGTCTCCTCAAATGTGGTGATGAATCGATTGATTCCTCCCCAGTCGACGATCTAACGACTCCTCTTTAAGATGGCCATGTACCGCTCTAACATATCAAATGAACCCCCGAAACCCCCGAAAACAAATATACATCTTGAAACAAGCAAAACACACAAACACGTCACAAAATGAATCATAAAACAAGACAAAATAAATCAAACAGTGACACCAATGGCAAATGATTTAATGATTCAGAAACAAAATTCTAAACCGCAAAAGTTACTTAAAAGTACATAGCTAAACGACCCAAAAGAATAAATGATTTACGAATACAATTTCAACATGTGTTTCGATTCATCCAACAATCCGTACCTAATTTCAAGTTCAAAATTCAAACTTTTGAGATCTTAACCACAAGCCCATTTCATGCAAAACTCCAATGCAATATGTCCGACCCCTTTTGATATTCAAAATTTAACAGTTGATTACCTATTTTGGAATCTAAAACTAAAATCCACTTTTTCAAGACAAGAAAATCTGATTCAAAAGAAACATAATTTTGGGTTTTAACCTCAGAGCTTTTTTCAAGTATGCTTGATATCAAGGCACGTTCTTCAGTTAAATAATCTGTTTAAAGATGCACCCACAAATTCGGTGAATCAAATCCAAACACATTCGCAAGATAGATAAGTTCAAAATCGGTTAAGTCATTGTCATTTGACAATTCTACAGACATACAATTTAATTGAATCAAATTTACCTAATAGGCTAGAAGTGCATGGCATCAAAAATCTTCCCACGAGATTCAAACCACCATAAAAAACGTCAATTCACAATTTTAAAGTTTAAACAGGAATTCAACAAGATCATTGGTCAAGGCTCATTTATAACCGTCAAACTCAATCTAACAAACCTAACAAAACTCAAAGATCAAATCTATAATTTCATGGAATCCCATAAGGATCAAGCATACAATAGGTGTTCGTTTACGACAAGTCATTTGACTCATCAAGCATTCAATAAATTCAAACGACGAAAATACAATCCTATATTCAATGATAACGAATCAATTTCTACATATGAAAAGGAAAATAAACAACATGGTGAAAGGTTCGTGATTGAGAGGTGAGCCACTTACTCACAAAAGAGAAGCTCGGATACACCATGTTGTCTGTGGATGCATACCTCCTCATCCTTGCCTTAGTGTGACGGTGGGGTAGAGGCTTATATGCGGCTAGTTCAAAGTGGTCAGGCATTACCTTTGTCATGGCTCACTCTAGAAAGAGAGCAACAACGTCCTCCGGTGTACCCCCATGGCCATCATCATCACTGTCGGTGTCACCTTCAATTCTTGTCGCACTGTCGCCTGCCCACACCTCCACCGCTACTCACACCACCACCATCATTGTTACCATCCGCACCATCACCACCGCTTCCAATGTCTTCAGCTGCCAGCCGTAATGAAAATGAAGCAGAGGAAAAGAAGAGAAAACATTATGAGAGGCTCGAGAGAGACAAGAGCGAAAGGCTCGAGAGAGTTTTAGGATGGAGATAAGGGAGAGCGAAGAGAAAGTTTTGTTTGCGCGAATGAAAATATTCGAAATACATGATTTTTGTATAACTGACTGTAACCTCACAGCCACGAGATCCGTCTCCTTTAAAAGTCACCGCCATTTCATCCAAGGCATGGCCGTGAATTCCTTTTGTAACGGCCATGAGAAATTTAATAAATTTACTCCCAGTCGTAACATCCTAACAACACAGCTGCATTAACGCTAGGGTTTTTTGGCATGAGCGTGACATCAATAACCTAGCAGCCGTTATGATTGGTGTTGACCAAGCTGTAAAGTTTTGACCCATGCTTTAAAATGTTTATCTCTTTCAAAATTAAAGAAAGGTGCACCTTCTCAGTTCTCATTATGATCTTAAATTGACTCCTTGGCGTTTTCATGATGTAGAACTGATTTTTAGTAATCCCGGTCTTGTCCCAAAGCTTAAAACATTTCTGGTCCTCATGGTCTTTAAACTATCTCATCGGTCCTTTCATGACCTAAAACTGATTTTCAGTAAGCCTGGTCATCTCCAAGACCTTAAAACCTCCTCGGTCCTCTTAATCGTAGGCTTAAATTGACTTCTCGGTACATTCATGACCTAAAACTAGTTCTCTGATCCCCGGTCCTGCTCGTGACCAAAACCTGATCTAGATCCTAAGTTTTTTTTTTTTCCCCAGTTGTGTTTCTATCATGAGATCATGGGTTTCCATCATATGTTTTCACATGTTTCCAAAGGCTCGAAGGCCTATCCCAATCAAAAGTGTATTAAACAAGCATGCAGGTCCAACATAAATGAGATAGGCATACAAGCCTAGTTGTGCAGATATCAAGAAAAAGGAGAAGAAAAGGGGGGTAGTGGTCCTTAGTCTCATCGGGGTCTCATCTGTCGAAACTCGAATACACCATCAAAGGATGAGCCTCCTGCAGTGGGATTGGTCTCCTCCTCCGAACTTTCGATGTTGTGCTAGAGATCTCGCCCTGGAAGAGGAAGCATAAGCTTGAGTAGAGCAAGCAACCGACCCAAGGTATCCATTGCGAGTCCTTGGGCCACAACTTCTATCACGCTATAAGCAGTACATGATATCAAATTAAAGTTGTGCGATAATAATATAATTTTAGTGAAGCAAAGAGAATTAGAAAGGAATGCATACCACAATAGGCCCATCCTAAAGAAGAGTCTGGATACCAAGGGATCTAAGAGTGATGTCCTGTTCGCAGATCAACTCCCTCATCTCAGTCATAATCCGAACACACTACTCAGTTAACTCTTGAGAGAATTGTCACGAGGAAAGAGAAGATGTCAGAATGTGTAAAAAGTACAAGATAATAGTAGTGTGATGGAAAAGAGAAAGCACCGATGTTGATCAACACCTAATGGAAGATGAATCTCCTGCGTGATCGAACGAGGGATCTCTATCTGCTGGACGTGCCTACAGACAAGCATGTCCACAAAACAGGATAGCTTGGTAAAGGCAGCATCCCCAGCCTCCAGGGAAATCTTAGGAGGTCTCCTCACAACAAGATGAGCCTTGATGGGTGGCGTAAGGCCCTCACAAGCGAAAGCCACATAGTCATGGTCCTCACTATTGAGCAATGTTCGGACGTCGATCCCGATCCTATCGACGACGACCTCCACCGTACGGAAGGAGTTTGTCCAATGCATCCTCACCGACGGTACTTTCGGGACACGAAACTAGTCATATCCCAAAGATTGATGGACTACCTATTCAGCTCGGCTGTCGCAAAGTTCAAAGAAGGAATATGTAACTTCTATGTTCCCCACCTCCCTCATTCTCTCTCTTTAGGCTTCAGATGATCCCTTATCGTTATGAGGAATATTAGACAAATAACAATCAATAACTTCTTGAGGATCAAATGACGAGAATCGAGTGAGGAAGAGTTACATCAAGATCAGGTCGTGGATTAACAATAGAAGAGTTTTTATGTTATAAAAAGGCCAAATGATTAATAATAAATAACGAAGAACTGGTTATGGATTTTAGGATGACCGAACAATAAAGGATTAATTTATGGCCGTGAGAAATAGAGAAGAATTAGGTTGAGGTCATAAACAAGACCAAATAATGAAGAGTCAATTTAGGATCAATAAAACCATAATATGAATTGTTAGTTTAATATCACGATGAGCACCAAATAATCATTAATCAATTTTGCATCACGAGGTTGATTAGATATTGAGGAGTATATTTAGCGTCAAGAGGAGGCTTATAGTATGATAATTTAATTTATGGCCATGACTCATGAGTAAGAACAAATGATAAAGAATCGATGCCCTATTCCCGTAGAACGCTCTATGGTGGTGCTACGTAAAGTGGAGGTTTCTGAGAGCAGTAGAGTAGTGCTATACCTCGGGGGCTCTACCACTTTTTGAAACCCCCATTTTATAACTTCCTATCATTCGTTCTACTTCGTGAGTCATGACCATATATTAAATTATTATACTACAAGCCTTTTCTTGACGCTAAATATACTCCTTGATATTCACTCATAATTGATTAATGATTATGTAGTTCTCATCGTGATATTAAACTAACATTTCATATTCTGATCCTATTAATCCTAAATTGATTTCTCATTATTTGGTCTTGTTTATGGTCTTAACCTTGTTCTTTTCTCATTTCTTACGGCCATAAATTAACTCTTTATTGTCCAGTCATCCTAAAATTTATAACTAATTATTTGTTATTCATCATTTAGCCTTTTTATAATTGAAAAGACTTTTATTGTTAATCCACGATATAATCTTGATGTAACTTTTTCTCATTTGGTTCTCATCCCGGTCCTTAAGAAGTTATTATTGTTATTTGTCAAATACTGCTTATAACCATCAATGATCGTTTGAAACCTGAATTAGAAAGATAATTAGATAGGTGGGGAACATGGGAATTACATATCATCCCTTCGAACTTCATGACAGCCGAACCAAATGGGTAATGTGTCGGTGTGTGAGATACGACCACTTTCGTGTCCCAAAAGCATCTCCATCTTATATGCGTCGGACAGATTAACTCTGTATATTAGAGGTTGTCATCAACTTGATGGGAGCCGACTCAGATACGTTGCTCGAGAGTGATGATTGTGACTTTGTGGCTTTCGAGAGCACCTTATGCTGGCCAACGGCTATCGTTTTGCCACGAGAGAACCTCCCCCGATTGCCTTGGAGATTGGGGAGGCTACTTTTCCTGAGTTGTCTTGTTTTGTGGAAATACACGTCCAACGGATCGAGATTCGTCGTTTGAACACACAGGAGATTCATCTTCCAATGGGCATTGATCAAGTTTGGTACTTTCTCTTTTCTATCTGACTACCATTGTCTTATACTTTTTGCTCATTCTAACATCTTCTCTTCCTCGTGACAATTCCCTGAAAATGGGCTGAGATGTGCGTCCTAATCATTACCGGGACGAGGGTGTTGATCCAGAAGTAGGAAAGCACGCTTAGATCCCTCAGGGTGAGGATGTGATAAGGGTAGTCAAAAGTACGAGTCTCAAGATAGAACTCTTGGATGATCTACTACTGCAGTAGTCATGAGTGAAATTTTCAAGATGGGTAACACTTGAAAATGTCTTCTCTTATCAGAGAGTTCAACAGATCCCTAAGAACGATAAACATGACCATCACTTTTAACCTCACGACTGCGACATATTTTTGCACAACTTTTTGGCAGTCCCTCCCCATTTTGCAAACCAGCTTATTTCTTCACCATAAAACCTGTAAAAACTCCTAACCTACAAAGTATACTTGTGGATTTAGTATTCTTTCAGCTCGCACACACATATAGTACATAGTATCAAGAAATGAACAATCAAAAAGATGTTTTTATGAGAAAGGTACGTTAATAACCATAAAGCGAAAGTGTGCACTATAATCTAAAGGCTTGAAAGCCTATCCCAATAAAAAAGAGTTTGTGTATTAAAGAGTGTGTCAAACGGGCACGCAGGCCCATCAGGAATAAGATATGCACGTAGACCCTGATGTGTAGATACCAAAAAAGAAAAAGAAAAGGGGGTGTGGGCCTTTAGTCTCATTCGCTGGAACTCGTATCCACCATGGGAGGATGAGCCTCCTACATGGAGCTGGTCTCCTCCTTCGAACTCTCAATGGTGTGCACTGGATATCTCGCTTTGGAAGAGGAAGTAGAAGCCCGGGTAAGCAGCCAACCCAGGGCATCCATCGCGAATTCTCAGGCCACGACTTCTGTCACGCTCCAAGCAATACATGGTATCAAAATGAAGCTTGACAATAATAATAGGAAAGAAATGAAGCAGATATATGAAGAAATGAACGAATACCATAGTGGGCCCGCCCCGGGGGCTTGAATCCTGTGGGATCTAAGAGTGTTGCCCTCCTCCTATCAACATCCTCATCTCGATCATGATTCAGATGCACTGCTTTGCCCACGCCTAGGAGAATTGTCACGAGGAAAGAGAAGATGGCCAAATGTGTAAAAAACACAAGACAATGGTAGTGAGATGGAAAATAGAAAGTACCAAACCTAATCAACATCCAGTGAAAGATGGATCTCCTACGCGATTACGCGATGGGATGAGGAATCTCCATCTGTTGGGCGTGCCTATCCACAAACGTGCCCACCAAATAGGACAGCTCGGGAAAGGTAGCTCTGACGCATCCCAGTCAGAGGTGCTTTCGGGACATGAAAGTGGTGGTAGCCCAAAAATTAACGTACTACCCATTTGGCTCGGCTTTAAATAGTTGATTATAATTAAGTAAAATATTATTTTTTGTAAAACATTTTACTTGCTAGACCAAATTTCACTTACAAAAAATGAATCGGTGAGTTAATTTTTAATTTTGGAAACCACCTTATGGAACCTTCACTCGTGACCCAACTCCTGCTTTCCTTATTCTCATGCCTTCACCTTCACCTTCACCTGACACTTTGGTATTTTCAAAGAAAATAAGAATGAGAGAATGAGATAGAGAGAGAGAGAAAGAGAGAGAGAGAGAGAGAGAGAGAGAGAGAGAGAATACAAGTAAAAAATGTTTTTACTTGTACTGACAATGTTTTTTAAATGTTAACCAAACATCAGAAAATACAAGTAACAAAAATTGATTTTTACAAAATCATTTTACGTGTAAAATAGTTTACCCCCGACCAAACAGAGCCTAAATGTAAATAATATTGTGTTTCCTCTCTCTGTGATTTATTGCTGGAAGCGCAAGAAAGAGATAAAAAACCAAAGCATTTTGTTCGATATTCTGAACAAATCCACTCTCTCTGGCTGTGTGGAACTGAGATATTCTGAACAAATCCCTTCAATTACTTCTCCTTTATTTAACAACCATGTTGAGCTTATGTCTCAGATCATCTATTATTTTCTTTGATTTCTTCTATAAAGTATGGACGAATTTGTCTTCGAGAGATCACATTTTTTATAAATAGTGGAATATTTACAAATAGGGATGGAGGTAGTGTGGGACGAGTGGGGGCATCAGGCCCCCCCCCCCCACCCCACAACT
>JAUZSS010208186.1:0-10740 GCA_035668195.1 Sarracenia psittacina
CCTTTAGTACACTCATGAGTACACCAACAAAACTTGACAAGGACGAAAATACCAAGAGTGTTGATTCAAAGCTCTTTAGAGGCATGATTGGTAGCTTGTTATATTTAATGGCTAGTAGACCAAACATTATGTTTAGTATATGTTTGTGTGCACGTTTTCAAGCTTGTCCTAACGAATCATACTTAATTGCTGTCAAACGTATTTTTAGATACTTGAAAGGCACATTTAACTTAGGATTATGGTATCCAAGTCACTCTTCTTTTGACTTGTTGAGTTAGTAAGATGCTGACTTTGCTAGCTGAAAAGTGGAATGCAAGAGTACCTGAGGGACATGTCATTTCCTTAGACATTCTTTGGTTTCTTAGTCAAGCAAGAAACAAAATTCAGTTGCCTTATCCACTGTCGAACTTGAGTATGTAGCTACAGGTAGTTGTTGTGTACAAACATTGTATATCAAATAACAACTAAAGAATTTTAAATTGTTATTTGATCATATTCCTATTATGTGGTAATAGTAGTGCTATTTATTTGACTAAAAACCCAATTCAATAGTCTCGAACAAAACACATTGAAATTTGATATCATTTTATTCGAGATCATGTAGCAAAGGGTGATATGAAATTAAAGTTTGTAAGTACTGAAAAATAATTACCTGACATATTCACAAAACCCCTCCAAGAAGATAGGTTTAATGCAATTTGTAGAGAACTTGGTATGATAAATGTTGTTGATATTTGATTGATTGAGTGCCTACCTTGTTCTGTTATTTGCCTTTACTGATATTAGACGGTTGCTCTGTTTTTCTCCTCTGCTGTGATGTTAGTGTCGACACACTTATGGATGTGTCGACCCAATGTGTGTTTGTGTCGACATCACGGAGTGATGTTTCTACACAAATGTGTGTAAAAGTGGTGTTGTGTCGACCCCTGAATCTTTTGTGTCGACCCCATTTTAGGTATTATATTTCTCGTTAGTTTGTGTTGACTCAACAGAAATTGTGTTGACCCAAATTATCTCTTGTGTCGACTCATGAGGAATATGTGTCGCCACATTGCTTGCCTATTTCTAGACTCCTAGACGTGATACAACTCGTGTTGACATAAATATATTTTGTGTTGACCCAAGTTGTATGCCTATACATAGAGGCTCTTGTTTTAATCTATCATTCCTCTCTCTCTCTCTCTCTCTCTATCTCTCTCTCTCTAAACATATCAGTCCTTAATCGATTCATGTCGACCCTCTACCTCTTCACCTTCTATCTTCTTATCTTCAACCTCCATCATCAATATCAAATCGATATACCTCCAAAGATGATGGAAAAATGGCTCCAAACAACACTTCGACAAGGGTTTCTCAAACCCTAGGTCCTAGAGAAGAAGAAGAAGACTGTGACTATTACAGAGACACCTCAAGTCAATGTAGTAGCTCTAGAGGTGATTTATTTCAAATCACTTGACTTTAAACTCCTCTATTTCTGTTCTTTCATTGATCGTTAAATTTGCCCTGGTCGAAGTATTGATTTCTAGTTCTTTGATTCTATAGAAATGAAATTCAGTAATTTCTTTTCTAATCTTAAATTAGATAAGTTTCTTCAACTCACTAAACCCCATAATCCCAATGTTGTGAAATCATTTTACACTCACTTTGTCATTCCTGAGATTGCATCCACCACCATCACCACCTAGGTGAATGGTGTCAATATTGACCTGACCCCTCGTTTGTTTAATGAAATCCTTGATGTTCCTGAGGGTGAAATATGTGTGTCTTATAATCAGAAACCAATTTAGTGTGATGGTTTTTCATTCACTTATTTAGTTAAAACTATTTTTGAGACTGAGACAATTGATCATTCCAAGCCCTTAGAAGCTAATTCTCTCAAACCTGAAATGATAATTTTGCACCACATGGTAAACCATGTTTTCCTACCACAAATGGGAAAATTTAGGGATGGTACCTATACTCAAGTTTTTCTAATGTGGTGCATCTTAAACAAGGAAAATCTCAACTTGAGTCATTTGTTTATTTCACACATGTTGCATGCCAATCATCGATCCAACACTTCCCTTCCTCATGGGATGTTGTTGACTAAAGTGTTTCGTCACTTTGAGATCAATCTCACTGATAAGAAGGTGGCACCCTTCTCCAAGCATGGCATGTATGGACCAACCACTCTCAAGAATATGGAAATTGTTGTCCCAGATATCAACTCAAAGGGGGTGAATGAGTAGATTAGCAAATATTAAAACCTTTTTGACTTCTTTTAAAATTAACTTAAGAATAGGAAACAAAATATGTGAAAGTGGTGAAATGTAAAGGAGCAAAGGAAAGAAATACAAATAGATGTATAGTGGTTCGGTCCTCTTGACCTACGTCCACTCCCCAAGCACCCTGGGAATTTGTAATCCACTATAAAGATTGTTCGATGGTCGAATCGTAGCCATGTACAAACTTGAATGGGTGAATCGTAACCTCGTACAGACGGATTTCTTGAGTGGGTGAATCGTAACCATGTACAGACAGATTTCTTAAGTGGGTGAATCGTAACCACGAATAGACGGATTTCTTGAGTGGGTGAATCGTAACCACCTTCTTTTAAGGAAAAGAGCAGCCACAGTAGAGTATACTGATTGATGTAGGTTGTTCTCCTTTAATCAGATGATATACAACTTGAAAAGCTCACTACAATATGTTCACTCACTCTCAAAAAGGTTTGAAATAAAAGAACAATTGTAAATGTTTGATAGAGAATCAGAGTTTGGTTGCAATAAATGCGCAATGATGATTTTGCTCTTGACTTTGACAATAGAACAATGATAATGTATTTCACTAACCTTGGATTGGAGGGCAATTAACTCCTTATATAGATCCCCAGATATTATAGTCGTTGGAAGCATTAAATGCACGAAAATCTTCCTGTTGGAGCTTCGGCAATTTAAAATTTTCCCCGAAAGTGTCAACTCCATTCTGATTTGGATCGACTCAAAGATATTGGTCACTGTTGGGTTGACTCAATTGGATTTGGTGTCGACTCGAACAGTGATCAAGAGAGTTGATATTTTTAAGATTGATATGGGTCGACACAACTTGAATTGGTGTACGACTCAAATGCTTGATTTCTTAACTAGGCTTCAGAAGGTATCGACTCATTTATATTTGGTGTCGACTCATTTATTCACAATCTTTAAGAGCTAGAGAGGAATGAAATTTGGGTTGACTCATTCACAATTTGGGTCGGCTCAATTTCTTTCGAACATCGATTTGAGCTCCTTAAGGACGAATCATTTTTCAATGGGGTCATCTCAACTTTTTAGAACTGGAGTTGAGCATCTCTGGTGTCGACAAAAATTGAGGAGGGCCGACTTGATTTTTTGTAAACTTCAAGGACTGAAGCATTACAGTTATTGGGGTTTGCTCATTTGATATTGGGGTCGACCCAACTTTATCAGAACCTCTCTTGAGTAGTAATGGGCCGACTCTTTTTCAAATGGGGTTGACTTAATTTGCTTCACAGCTTTAGAGACTGGGATTTTGAACATTGGGATCGACTTATCTTGAGAATGGGTTGGCTCATTTGCATCTGAACTTGTGTTCATTCAATCTTTTTAAGCTCGATTCAGTGGATATTATTTTTGATGCTAGTGTATGATTTTAAGGCTCTCAAATCTTGAAAAATACTTTCAAATGCAACTAAAACATTAGTAAAAAGTAAATCAATGTGTTGTTATATGTCAAAACTAAAAAAGGAGCTTGATTGAATAACTCATGGGATAACAATATGAAATAACCTCAAAACTCTCGAGTTCGTGACTTAATAGATCATTCTGATCTGTGTGGACCGCTCGAGCGGTCATGGGTTCGCTCGAGCGAATTCCTGTTGTTTGGCCCGTTTTGAAATTTTAAAATTTGAGATCCAAACTCGATCCGAAAACCTCGAAACTAAACTAGACACCCCGGAATAGTTTTCCAGAGGTTCTAGAACCATCATTTAGCATTGACGACTCTGAATTAAGATCGAATTTTAGTTTGCATAAAATCTTTAACAAATTTTCGAAAGAAAAAAGTTTTAAAATCCGATCAAATTAAAATCCGAAATTAAAACGATCATGGCCCTTACACGATGTATTTACCAAACCCCATAGTTCTTCTTGATTTATTAGCTCAAAAACAAGTTCACGGTTCTTTCAAATTCCCATGACCTTGAGAGGCGATGTAAGAGTATCACAAACTAAGGAGTGTTTGCCTATAGTCATATTGGCTTCGTTTGGTGTAATAGTCTGATATTGTTAGTTAGTGAGGCTGCCAGCTCTATGGATTCTTATGTATATATATTTGTAACAGACTCAATACATAATGATAATGGAACATTATTTAGTTTTGTTTCTCGTTCTAAAACTTTCACATGGCATCAGAGCTTCCTTGATCCAACGAGTTGATCCAGATCTATTCTTTAAGTTTCACCATGATGATAAGTCTGTCATTCTCCAGTACGTTAATTCCATGTTTATCTTCCTTAAGGGCTACTTCCTCAAATCTCACAGTTCTTGTTTCAAATCTAAACTCATTTGTTACAACGAAACATGATTCATTGAATTTTATCATTTGAAAACATCAAATACGAAACTTCTTTATGCAACTGGATTTCTTGATTACTTTACTGGTATGTTGAAATGTCTTGCTTCAAAAATTATAAGACCAGAAATAATAAGACTGATAATCCATCCTTCAATAGATAGTTACATCTGCACGCCATCTAAGTTGCATCATTGCAACTCTTTCGGCCCATGTTTTCTCCTCAGTCTTATATTTACAACATTTTCATGTGGTATGGTTTGCAATTAAAAAGAACTAAACTTTAAAACATTACAAAAAAATCGAAGACAATTTAGGAGTTCTTGGAACAAATTAAAATAATTTCAAACCAGTTATCTCTTGCTGGCTCTCCAATAAGTGATATGGATTTTTTTACTCCCTTTGAATGGTTTTCTGAATGAATACGATTCTTTTAAAACAAATATTCGAAAAAGAATAGAAACTATTTCCATGGAAGCCTTTTCGTCATTGTTATGCACATAGTCTATTCATGTTGAGGCAAAGAATAAGTCACTTTAATCCTATGACTTACCAGCTGCATATGCCTTAAACTTTGGCTTAAAATTACAAACTTCATCTTCGGAGAGATTCTTTTCAAATCAAAATGTTGGAAGACAACCTTTCCGACCCCATAGAGGACGATCTTTTGACTTTAGAGGGCAAAAAAATAGAGGATTTAACATGTCGTCGTTCAGACCAAATTTCTTCAACAGTCAACAATAGACCTATGGAGCACAATGCAAAATTTGTGGTCATTAAAATCACATTTCTGTGGACTGCAGATGTCGCATGGATCCAAGATATCAATCTTCTCAACACAACGAGGCATATGTTGCTAATTCAAACATGTTGCCTTTCACAAACTGGTATATTGATTCGGCTACCACTTAACACATAACCATTGATTTGCATAATCTCTAGTTATATTAGCCATACCAAGGTTCATACCAAGTTACAGTTGATAATGGTGCCTCATTGTATGTCCAACATACTGGATATCGTAGTCATCCAACTCCTAAAGATTTTCTTAAACTCAATACTATTCATCATGTTCTTTGAATAGCTTTTTATTTGTTATCAGTCCACAAGCTTACTCCTGATAACAACTTCATAATTACATTTGATTCTCATTCCTTTGTTATTCGGGACAAGAACACCAAGGCTATTATCTATAGAGGTTATCATCGACATGGTTTCTATCAACTCCCTTCATTTTCTTTTTATTCTTCACCTTTCAATAAAGCTCTTGCCTTAGCTTAAGCCTTTTAAGCTACAACAACATTTGGTCCTTTTACACACGAGTCGTTTGCCACTTCTCTCATGTGTTGGCCCAAGTGGCTTAGGCATCCTTCTTCACAAAATTTCAAACAACTAGTTCAATATGTCCAAGTTTTTAATAAAGCGCACTTCATGCCCTGAGCTGCTTTGATTGTTATGTCTCGAAGAGCCACATATTCCCTCTTTCTTCATCTCATTTATTGGTTAATAATCCCCTTAAACTTGTACATAGTGATATTCAGGGCCCATTTTCTAAGAATTCAAGTACATTTGCTAACTACATATTGTTTGTTGATCAATTAAGTAGATTTACTTGGATTTTTCCTATGCATTATAGAAGTGAGGCCTTAGATAAGTTTTTGGAATTCAAATATTATTATCAGAAACAATTCAATAATTCTATTAAAATCCTTTGTAGTGATGGTGGTGGTGAGTATATAAATCATAAATTTGATTCTTTTCTTTTTGAATTTAGTGTACTTGTCCTCACACACCCTCTCAAAATCGTGTGGCGGAAAGAAAGTATTGCCACATCATTGTGATTCTTATTCCTATGTGCCCCTTTCCCATTAGTTCCATGAAGTTGGCACTACTACTTGATAAATCGTCTCCAGAGCTCAAAGTTATGTAATGTTTTCCCTTTGAAAAGGTCTTTCATCACCCTCTTGATTATACCTTTCTCAATGTTTTTGGTGGCCTTTGCTTCCCTTGGCTTTGTCCTTATACTGTTAACAAGTTCTTCCTCAATCCCTTGTGTTTTTCTCGATTATCACCCTACCATTAAGAAATATAGATGTTGTGATCCAACTACGGGTCATATTTACATATCAAGACATGTTGTGTTTGATGAAAATTCTTTCCCTTTTCATTCTCAGATCACTCCTATCAATTCTTTACCTTCTACTGCAATTCCTCTAATTTTTTGGCCTTCTCAACCTCAGTCATCTTATCAACTTCACACTCATCTATTTCCTACCAATTCATTTCATTCCAATGCCAATTCAGGTTCTTCCAACACTTGTTTTCCTGTCAATTCTGGTTTTCCCAATTCTCATTGTCCTGTCAACTTTGGTTCTGTCAATTCTAATTCTCCTATTATTAGAAATACACCCATCTCTTCCTCACAATATCAGACTTCCTCTTCGTCTCAGTCTTTTTCCTCACCTCCAATCAAGACTTTCCCAATTCAGTCTCTTTACACCAATGATGATTCCCTTCGACCTCTAACCAATACTCATCACATGATCACCAAATCTAAAGCCCACCAGTTTCAATTCTTTTCTCACTAATCTTCCTCTGAGTCTCTTATAACCACTGAACTGACCTCTTATAAGCAGGCTGCTCACTTTCCTTATTGGATTAAGGCTATGAATGAGGATCTGTGCTCTTCTTCAACAACGAACTTGGTCCCTTGTTCCTCTGCCTCCCTATAAGTCAGCTATAAATTGCAAGTGGGTGTATAAGATCAAAAATAATTCAAATGAGAGTAATGCTTGGTATAAAGCCCGACTAGTTGCTAAAAGATATCTTCCAGAACATGGCTTGGGGGTTTACCTTGGATGGGGTAAGATGGCTGTGAGACTATCTAATTGTTTCGTGTCGAGGTTTGTGTTACATGTTTCTTCTGACAAGGAAACATTAGTGCATGATTTTGTCGAGGATAATTCTATGGCTGGTGTTTAATGTGGTCCGGGTGTTGATGTAAGTTGATCACGTTGGTGCTGGTTAAGATTGGCAGTGGTTAGGTCGACTTATATCTACTTGATGTTGACACTGAGTCCAGGAGAAACTCAGGATTCTTCATCTTGTGTTGACACTAGTTTCTTTGTGTCGACACTAGCTTGTGGTGTTGACACTGGTATTCCTTGTGTTGACACACATCCTTTTTAGTATTTACGTACGATTCTGTTGGGATCAGTTCTGATGAGTTTGGTTTGTAACCCTGTTATAGTGAAAGTAGTTACATCTTGCGAAATTGTCAGGGGTAAGTTATGAGGATCCTTCACGTAGGATTGATGCTTTGACAATGATACCTGAGGAGTCCGGGTTAAGGGGATTGTTGTTATGGTGCAAGTGAAGTTAAGCGGAGTTCTATGTCACGTGGTTAACGTGATAGTTTGGAGGTGTAAGTGGCTAATTAGTCCGACTTAAGTTCATCTTTTAATTCAAACTTGGTTTTCTTCAAACGGAGAATTTTTTTTGAGGTTTTAAAATGAATTAAAATGTGATCTTATTTCGGGGTGTTGCAGCCAAGTGTCGGTGCCTTGAGGGCAAACAAATGGTGAGTGGAAGTATCAGTGGTGATCTAACCGTTTCATTTTATCAATTCAACCTTTAGTTCGTGGTACCGCGACATCGTATGCATGATAAATTAACAACCTTGGTGTCCTTTATGGAGTTATCCAGAGAGGAATTAACATTGTGATCCAGTATTAGTGTACAAAAAACTCTATTTAGTATATTCGGTGTTGGATCACTTTCAGGCCGATTGTGGAGCTCCTGCTGTGTGTATAGCGGTTACGAATCTAAGTGTGCTTCTAAAGGATCAATCCTTTGTTTGGGTATGATGAGGTCATTTATAGAATGGAGCTTCAGTCTTAAGTGGGGGAGATGCAGTGATTTCGAGGACGAAATCTCCTAAGTGGGGGAGGTTGTAACGGCTTGAGCCGTTTGATTAATATTTTATTTCTTTTAAACCGAAATATTTTCTGATAATTTATTTTATCCATGGAAATATTTTTTTTCTGAAATAAATGATTATTAGTTAATCTTTTGACCGGTAAGAATTTAAAGCTTAAGTTAAGGCTTTTTGGAGATAAAATCAATTTAACTTTCGGTGAACAAAATAAAGTTTTACATATTCGATTGGGTTAAAGATATATATATATATATATATATGTATATATATATATATAGGTATATTTACATAATACCTTTCAAAAAAATAATGCCAAAGTTAGGCCAAACACGCGTACGACCAGTCGCGCAGAACACACCAGGAGCTTCAGGAGAAGTCGAAGCAGTCGCGATGGAGAAAAGAGGGAGAAGGGAGAGGAGGGAGAGAGAAAGTTATCGGTGCCACCACCACCGCCGACCACCACCGACCTCCGCCGCACCATCACCGACACCCGTTGCCGCCGGGAACAGCGAGAGAAACGGAAAACAGGGGCGAAAACAGAACCGAAGCACTAAACGCCACCCCACGGCTTCAACAATTGATTTTTGGCTCGATTTCTTCCTACTGGTTCGTAAAAGGTAATCTTCTCGGCATTGTGAACATTTCTAGTAATTTAGTTTGTGATTTAATCGAAGTTTCTTGATCGATCGGGACCTAGGGTTCTCTGAACCCGACGGGGGTAGTTTTTGGAATTTTGTGGTTTTGATCTTATTTCAGCAATTAAATCATGAAATTGGACTTTGGTATGGCTATTTAAGCTTATTAGAATGATGCTTGTGAAATCAATTTCCATTTTGGACAAACTAGGGTTTTTGGGTCAGATTTGGGACTACTTTGGGGGGTTTCGGCCTTTGAGGGATAATTCCATGTTATTGGCTTCAATTCTATGATTATGGCATAGAATATAGCCCATGGTTAAAATTTGATAATTTTTGGATAGTTGGATTATATCCCCATTAATTAAATCACAAGTTGGTAATTTGATTTTGGCAGTTGGACACACTTTCGGGGTTGGTTTGGGACGGCTAATGATTGGTCTCGGTTTCTTGCTATCGTCTCAATTGTGAGGTAGGATTCTAGAATTAATCAACCTCTTCACTGATATGGATTGAAGTTTTATACAAAATTCATGTATGTCGCCTCCCATGGATTCGCCGAACGGACGTGTATTTATTTTGAATCTTTGAATTAAATTGTACTATTGGCTATCCAACCATGAAATTGAACATTTTTACGTTTATTTTAACATGCTAGTGTATGTGATATGCGCTCAATTCTGGTTTTGGACAACCTAGGATTGTGATTTGGAAATTGGAACAATTTTTGATAAATTGATCTTAATTATGTGTAATTGGCATAGAAAATTAGCCCATGATTCAAATTTGGTGATTTTTGGGATAAATGAGATTAACCTTTATTAATTGTCCTACAATTTGGTAATTTTGCTTTGCATTGAAACCTTGAGAACTTCGGAACTTTTAGCTTCCCTTAGATGGTAGCTTGACTAGAGAAGAGGTACTCTTTTGGTTGGTTTTGAATAGTAGATATTCAAGTTATGCGTAATGTAAGACTTGCGAGAATTGGATTCTAATAATGTGATGTTGATTATCCTGTTTGCAAGATTCATGTAAATCTTGAAAATGTAAACCGTTGAGACATGTGTTGCAAAGAGAACACTTAAGCTAATTTGAATTAGCCTTTGCTTGAATAAGTTGATTATGTGTTCCTTGTGACGGTATAGTTGCAAATCGAGGTTGTCTACATGAAATTGGAGTATGTTTGAATCTAACTCAATGAAAATTGATTCTTTAAGTGATTTTGCCCAATTATCAAGAACCCTAGTATGAGCTTAAGTGCGTTGATGGTCTTTCTTGGAATATTTGTGTTTGATGCTATGTTCTTATACATGCTTGGAACATAATCCATAAATCTGTGATTTGGAATTATTTGACGTGAATTGAGGCTATATGTATGAAATTGGGATATGCAGAAACCTACTTGTTGAAAATGCATCTATATGGTATGTGGATTTGGTTGATGTGATTGTGGATTCTTAAGCCAATACAAGTTTATAATTGTTTCGGTTATAATACAAAAGTTGTTTTGAACATTATGGATTAGTGGGTGGTATACCTGCATTGACTTATGAATCGCTGACGGGCCGTCCTTGCCCTTAACCTTCGGGTTGTAAAATA
>JAUZSS010210378.1:0-10728 GCA_035668195.1 Sarracenia psittacina
AAGTCAGGGATCCAGACGTTTACAATTTTATCTTTAAAATTTTCAAGATACATGTGAAAACTGATTGGGACTAGTATGCTAGTGTTCGTTTATGTTAGTATTTGTGTCAAAAATTTTGTCCAGTACTTATCTTTATCTTTAATTCAGGACTAGAAAAGTGTGAGTTGGGGAGGTGTGATCGGCACTTAAAAGTGACGATTTAATCCCGTTATTTACATTAGGTTAGCCTCGAGATATTATTTAATATTTTGTTTTTGTTGTATTTCAGTGTTTGGACAAGTTTTGGTAAGCTTATGTAAAATAACAACACAACCAAATGAAAAAAACAAGACAAAAACCAAAGAAAAGTCCATGACCAAACAACAACCGTCTGGACACTCCCCAGGTTACGTATGGACGTTGATGCCAAAAATTATCGCGACGTGCAGCCACATCCATCAGGACACTCAAACCGTTTTTGTCTAAACGGTGTCGTTGTTTCCGTCCAGACGGTGTTGCCAACAAAGTCAGAATCAAAGAAGGACTCCAACTTTCAGAAATCTATAAATAGACCCCCAGACCCCCAAGTTTCTATAATCAGACCTAGTGACGAAAATCTTTCTTTTTCTCCATAATTTAATTTTCGACCCCAACAAGCCAGTACTGCAAGGGCCAGACCTCGACGAGAAGCTGTTGACCGACATCGACAACAACACGAAGATGAATTCCACCGTAACTATGCGTAACTGCGTCTCTCATCTGGCTCGGGTTATGATGAAACCCAATCCTGGTATTTGAGGAGTAAATTAATTTCTTTTATTTTATTTTAGCATTTTAAATGGATTCGTTACCTGACTATTTTATTACACGACATATCAGATCATTTAAAAAATAATCCTTTTAAATAAATATAATTTTCATTTAAGCTTACAATAATTGCATTAAATATGGGTCATATAATTGTGTTTATTTTTTAATCGGAGATTAAATATGAGATAGCCTATGTCATGATTAAGTCGAGTCCTGCTCTGGATGAGCCGTACTAAAATCCTGGATATTGTATATCATATTTAAGATTCGTGATTTTAATTCTATAACTTGTGATATTTTATGCTATTGACGAGATGGATTATGCTCTAGATAGTTCGTGCCATTCTTATATAAAATATGCTTTGTTTGCATGTATATGTACCCTCTTGAATATCCATATCGGTCATGTCATGATAGGATTGAATCTAATAAAAAGCGAGATAAAATAAGAATTAATTGAAACTAGAATTCTAGGTAAATGTGGATTCTAACTTGTGGTAGAACTTTTATCTCAAAAGAACTTCTTTTATTGACTAATAGTTTAGTTAGAAGTTGTTTTAGTTCATAACTCTTTTTTTAACAAAAAACCAAGATTTCTATTCTTCTCAATTAAATTAAAAAAATTCAATGGATTAAATAATTGACAGATATTTATTGGCATATATTTCTCGTGGGAACGATCCTGACTTACCGCTAGCTACCTAACTAGTGATAAATCTGTTGGGATAGTATACTTAAAATCCATACTTTTATGTATTTTTATCATTGATCTCTGTCTTATTAATGTGAAAACAACTGATAGGATTTGCATTTATTGTTTCATATTCATTATGTGTATGATGTATGCATGTATAAACCATATATTCTGTCCAGTATTTGACTCGGTGCATGAAGCACGAAAGATCAGGTCAAAGGTTATGACAAATATACAAGTTGGCTCAGAATCCCAATAGACCCGGGCAATCCATTGGTACTATTATAGCACATCGTTATAGTAGCCGGTCTTGGCTAGGTCGAACGGTTGGAATTTCGATCTGGGGATTTGATGTTCGAGCTCGATGTATTAGTACACATAGAGTGTATTGAGCTGGATCATTAGAATGATCAATTCAATACTAACTATATGAATTGATCCACATCCGATATTATCATGTATCACACTTACTCTTAATCCCAACGTGATTGATCAAATCATGTTCAGATAATACGCTGTGCTTTGAGTCACTAATGACTGAGATTTCGATATTGAGATCAATATGACCGGTGGGTTTGGTACTACCGTTGTTTGTTCGAAGATTGATAATCAGCTGACGGAAATCACGTCCGATTTAGGTTGAGGAGTTCCCTCTTGTGTGCTTTGACTATAACTTTGATTATGCCAAATCTAGCCAATGGATCGATTGATATGACATACTCAATAACTTAAGTGGCGCGGTTGCAACGATAAAAGGATTATCGAATCCGGTTGTCCATAACCTAATTCAATTATCGGGAATCCACATCTTAAACGTGGGGAAACTACAGTGCAAATGATAATTAAAAACTGGAGACAAAAGTCAATTTAGGGCTAGGAGTTCTGTCAGGGCCTTTAGTGGAATAAGTCCTGGTTCGTGCGAGAAAGGATCTTTCTCGGGGATTGAGTTAGCGATATCCGATTTTCTCGTTCAGTTATCCCGAGTCCTATGCTTCCTTGTGATCCCTCACATAGCCCATTTATATGAACGGATTTTTGGTTGGCTTCAGATATTATTTAATTTAATTCGATCGTCAGAATTTTTACCGGGACGATCAGGGTATTAAATTAAATGTTTAGTAGCAATTTTTGCATTTGGCACACCTAGGGATATTCCCTTAGGTGGCCAGCCCTAGTTTTTAGGTGAGAGGATTTAATTTTGTTAAGATTATAATATATCATAATTATATGGTAGGATATATATATCTTGGTAATTGTATATATGTTGCATTATTATAAGTAAGGAGAGAGATACACATCCTTTTGGGGTTCCATGAAATGTATATACATAATGATATGAGAATAATCTTAATTCTCTAGAAACCCTATGTACTGCCGACCCTCTTATTCCTCTCCATATGTTCTAGCAATATTTTGATAGCAAGGTGGTGTGTTTGAAGTCTAAGGACTTGATTCGAATCTGTGCCTACACACCGGAATCTAGACGTGCTTCGGGTCATACACGAGAAGGTCACTGGGTGGTCTCACATCACAACATGGAATCTAGAAACTTTGCTACAAGTCTCGAAAGGTATATTTTGATCCTAACTCCAAATAATCTTTTTAGCTTTTTCATGAAAAATGCGACGATACGTTTGTTATGGTCACGTCGTAGTCTAACAATTTTTTTAACACTGTGCTGCACAGACTCTAACAATGGTATCAGAGCTGGGCTTGCATTCTTCACAAAAATCCATTGTGCTAACCTTGATTTTGCAGCTTAATGTCGTTGCGATCCAGTTTTATGAATGTATGAATGCATGTTTTTTTATATCGCTTATAATCGCGTATATCTCGACGGTTTTTGAATCGAGATTGGATTAGTTGTATATCTCGTATGTGGGGTATAGGATTTACACTATAATATTTTACATTCATGTATATTTTTGTAGTCTATCCTGTAAAACCAACCACGTAAAACGAGGATCAAAAACGGGGAAGAAAGACACAAGGGGTGGCGGGAACAGTAGTGTTGGTATCGCGTTGGCGGCTCCTTTAGGCTCCGTTTTGGGGGCTTTCGAGTACTTTTTTGATGAAATTTTTTACTAGGATTAAGTTCAATCCGTTAGCTTTACAACGATGGTTTGTGGGTTGCGAGGCGACGTCGACAAAGGGTCCAAAAAAAATTTCAAATTTTGTCGCGCGCAGTGACCCGCTACACAGGAAAATGGGACTTTTATGATTTTTTTGGGATTTCTTTATGTGATTTATGGTAGTGATCAAGATCAGGATGTTCCCTACCTACCATGATTTTTTTGGGGTCCGGCTGCATCAAGAAGTTGGCCAAACAGGCCCATAAAGCGGGTTACGCACTGGTGGAGAAGAGAAAAAAGATTTTTAGCTCTGTTGGGGGTTGTTTAAGCTTCTCTTTTTGGTTTTATCTGGTGTTCCAGCAGTGGTCCAAGTATGTGACGGTGGTCCGAGGGCTGAGGAAGGAGGTCGGGTCTTTGACGGCACAATTAGGGTTCCAAAACCCTAAGTGTTTAATCTTTAATCTGAGACCATCGGATTAAAAGATGAAACGGATGAACCAGATCGTAACGGCTTTTATTTATTTGTTTGTCATTACTTTAATTATTTATTTGTTTGTTCTTAATTTCATGGATGAAATTTTATTTTATTTTATTTTTTCTTTTACGTATGAATTAATATCGGGAGTATATTAGAAAAAATAGTTTTTAATAAAATAAAACTTCCAAGCAATTTTTAAAATGGAAAATAAATAGATAATTATGTTATTTAGTTTTTGCTTTAGGTAGATAATTAATTACGAATTTTTTTTGAAAATCCAGCTAATTAATTTCTTTTCGCAAAATTAAATAAGTAATGTTTTTCGTTTGTTTTAGTGAAATTAAATATTCAATTTTTAATTGATTAAAGTCGGATTCATTTTAATCAAATAATTAATAATATGTTAAAATTTTAAAATAAACAAAAAGTTAAAACCCTCGATTTTATAAAATATTATGTGGTAGAAGAATTTATTCACAGATAAATCCTACGGCCTCCATCACACATTCGTTGGAGATGTGATTTTAACTCGTGTGCTGGCCTCACTGGTCTTCCTAAGAAAGGGTTATAATCATGGTATTTCTGGAACGAATCTTCGATTGAGATTAATTTGAAATGTAGTCCAAAGTAGGGATCACACACATCAGGCTCGGGGCTTTGACATGAGATTTTGAAATTAAGTGAGATGGTTATACACTAAAATATTGTTGTTGAACGTAAAAATAGTTCGCTACAAGAAATGGCTAGGTCTATGCTAAGTGAACATAAGTTGCCACAATATTTTTGGGCAGACGCCATTTGCACGTCACGTTATGTAATGAATCATGTGATCACTAGAAAATATTTGAATAAGACAACATATGAATTGTGGATGGGGCGCAAGCCCAACATTGCTTATTTTGGAGTGTTTGGTTGCAGATGCTATGTTTTGAATGATATATCTAACTTAGGAAAGTTTGATGCAAAATTGGATGAGGCTGTATTTGTTGGACATTTTGTAACTAGTAAAACATATAAGATCTATAATAGAAGAACTCTAGTTGTTGAAGAGCCCATGCATGTTTATTTTGATAAGTCAAACCTTTTCTCAAAGAAAGAGGATCAACTTGATAATCTGAACTTAATTAAAGAGAGTGTAGATAAAATTGACCTTAAAGAAAATGAACCGAAAGATAATCCTAAGGAAAATCAAGAGGATCTAAAGGATAGTAAAAATCCAACCAATGGATCAACTTCACAACCTCATGCTTGGAGATTGGTTCACAATCATCCTAAGGATCAAATCATAGGTGATCCTAGTAGTGGTGTGACCACAAGGTCTAAATTACATAATGTGGATTCTCATGTTGCATTTGTCTCACATATTGAACCTAGTAACATAGATGAAGCACTTGGTGATGAAGCTTTGAGTCTTTCTATGCAAGAGAAGCTAAGCCTATTTAATAAGAACCAAGTTTGGGCACTTGTCCTTAGACCCAAGGACCACTCTATTATTGGTACCAAATGGATATTTAGGAACAAGAAATATGAACATGGCACCATTACTAGAAATAAAACTCGATTGGTAGCCCAAGGATTCAATTAAGAAGAGAGCATTGATTATGATGAGTATTTTGCCACCGTAGCTAGAATGAAAGTCATACGCATGTTGCTTTCATATGCATCACATAAAGGATTTAAACTCTTTTGAATGGATGTCATAAGTATATTTTTCAATGGTTTCATTGATGAGGAGGTTTATGTTGAACAACCTCCCGATTTTGTTTCATTTCCAAACCATGTATTTGAACTCACAAAAGCACTTTATGGTTTGAAGCAAGCTCCTTGAGCTTGGTATGAAAGACTAAGTGGTTTTCTTCTCAAAAATGATTTTAATCGTCATAAAATTGATACAACTTTATTTATTATGTGTACGAATGATGACATGTTGATGATATCATTTTTGGTGCTACTTGCATGACTATGTGTGATGAGTTTGCCAAATGTATGCATAATGAGTTTGAAATGAGTCTCATGGGAAAACTAAAATTTTTCCTTTGTTTACAAATTAAACAAACATCAAAAGAAATTTTTTGAAATCAATCAAAGTATATAAAAGATCTTTTGAAACTTTTTGGTATAGAAAATGCTAAACCTTATGGTACCCCCACGAGTGCATCAACAAAACTTGACAAAGATGAAAATGACAAGGATGTTGATTCAAAACTCTTTAGTGGCATGATTGGCAGCTTAAATTATTTGACACCTAGTAGGCCTGATATTATGTTCAGTGTATGCATGTGTGCTCATTTTCACGGTTTCCCTAAGGAGTTACATTTGACTGGTGTCAAACGTATCCTAAGGTACTTGGATGCAACCACTGACCTAGGATTATGGTATCCAAGTCATACCTCTTTTGACTTGTTGAGCTACTCTGATACTGACGTTACTGGGTGCAAAGTGGAATGCAATAGTACCACTGGGACATGCCATTTTCTTGGCCATTCATTGGTTTCTTGGTCAAGTAAAAAGTAAAACTCAGTTGCCTTTTCAACTACTGAAGCTGAGTATATAGCGGCTAGTAGTTATTGTGCACAAACATTTCATATCAAACAACAACTTGAAGATTTCAAATTGCTTTTTGATCACATCCCTATTATGTGTGATAGTACTAGTGCTATCAGTTTAACTAAGAATCCAATTCAATACTCCATAACTAAACATATTTAGATTAGATATCATTTCATAAGAGACTATATTGAAAAGGGTGATATTGAACTAGAATTCATTAGTACTGAAAAACAGCTAGCTGATATCTTCACAAAACCTCTTACGGTAGATAGATTTATTGTTATTTGTAGAGAACTTGGTATGATTAATGCCTATGGCATTTGATTGATTGAGTATCATATTTGTTATGTGATATTCCTGTTGTTTCGTGCTTGCAGTATAACGTTGAAAGGACTTCTTATGTTAATGAGTCGAATGCTTGTACTGAAAAGACTTGTTTATGTGTAGTTGATTCGAATCAGTATAGATTGATTTGACTCACTATGATGTTGAGTCGATTCACTTGTTGAGTGATTCGATCCTATAGTTCTTTAAATCGACTTATAAGATGTATGAATCGACTCCCTGTATTGAAAAATCTTTTATTTGTGCTTGATGAGTCGACTCATTTAAAAATGATTCGACCCTATGCTTCCTTGAATCGACTTATAAGGAATGTGAGTCGATTCCCTTATTCTTTACCTCTATTAGAGTCATTATATTGATGAATCGACTCTCAGTGTTGAGGATTCGACTCACAGTGCTGTCGATTCGAATCACCATACCCATGATTTGAATCCTTGTGCCTTTGAGTCAAATCCACTCTTATATATATACATATATATAAATCATCTTGTTTAAAAACCTCATTCTTCTCTCTCTCTCTCTCTCTCTCTCTCTCAACATTTCATCTCCCATTCGATTCGTCTTCTCCCGAATCGAGTCCTCCATTTTCAACCATCTTCAACAATCTTCCTCTAATCGATCTTCATGGCTCTTAAGGGGTCAAGATGATTTCAGTATCATTAACCCAGGTTATAATGGAGGAGAATTCATTATTTGGATCATCAAAATGGGCATATAATGATCTTATAAGAGAGGGTAAATGACATTCACAGATTACCATAAGTTTTTCCTAACCTAGGTTTGACAATAAGGTCTTGAAATTCATATGAATGGAGTCAAAGAATGGAAAATGTATACAATGATCAGTAATAATTTTTAATAAAATTATTGATAAAAGATGTTCATAGTTTGGGGGGATTTGAATTGAATTACCTCAGAGGATGCAATAGGTGTTTGAGTTGGAATACTGGTTGCAGTCACCACTTTCTTTCTCTTCTTTGTCGAACTAGGGTTTGAACTACCCTCGTCAAATGGATGCTTCGATTCCTTTTTGGTAGAATTAAGAGCCACGCGTTAATGATACTGATTCAGTATACTCAAAGACCTATCACATATGAAGGTTTTTTCGTTTGAAGATGCAATCAAAACCATTTTTGACAATCCTGATATTGATGCTTCCAAATCTTTAAAGGCAAATCTTTAGAAACCCGAAAAGCGAATTCATCATCATATGGTTAATCTCATTCTTGTGCCTCATCTTGGAAAATTTGGTACTATCACATACACTCAAATATTTGTTATGTGGTGTATTCTCAATCAAAAGAAACTCAACCTTGGTTTTCTTTTCATTTCCCATATTCTGCATGTCTACTTCAAGAAAAATTCATCTCTTCTACATGGGATGTTTTTAACAAAAGTTTTTCGTCATTTTGGCATAAATCTCAATGATGTAAAGTTCGTTCCTTTTTCTAGACGTGATGTATATGGTGAAACCACACTTCATCACATGAGAATTACAAATGTAGATGGTGTCTGGAGCACATCTTGTAATGTGACATCCACCTCTACTACCACTATTTCAGTCCCTGCATCCTCTTCTGATCATCTTATTGCTCATGCTGCATCTATTGTTCCATCAACCTCAGCTCCACCATCATCCTGAGATGCCTCACCTGAAATCATTTCCTTGCTTCACTCCATTCAAGCCTCTCAACGGGATTTTTAAGTTGAAGTATGACTACAACTGGCTGAAATGGCCAAATCCATTTCCTCTCTTTTCTCTAATATCCAACAGATCAAACAAACCCCTCTTGCTGTTCATATAAACCTTGCTCTCATTGATGCTATTAAAACTAGTAATCAAAAAGTGGAGAGAGTTCACAAGTGGCCAAGGGAAGGCATAGCAAGACTTAAGACTCATTAACCATAAGAAAAGGCACACGAAGTTGCACCAACACCTGCACAAACAAGTGTAGCTGTACTTGTAGTTCCTGAATCAGTGCCCCTTAAGATAGCAACCAACCCAAGTCCACCGAAGCACAAGAAAAGGAATCTCATGTAGAGAAGGTTTTTGAAAGAATAAGGAAGGAATCAAACATAGAGAAGGCTCTACGGGAAAAGCCATAAGCTGATTAATAGTTTGCTGAAAACCCTGAGACCATTAGAAGTGATCTTGAGAAAGGGCAGAAGTTCATCTAAATTCCTTTTGTATCTGTTTGTGAAACTTTTTTTTTCTTTGATATGCTTTTGAGGATGCTGTTAACATGTAATTGTTAGACTTGTGAATGCACCTTTCAATCATTTATGAATGCTTAAACACCATGTGAATTCTCCTTTCTATGGATGAATGAATGGTGGTTTTGCTTTTCAATTTTTTTTGCCATGTCTTTCCATTTTTTTTTTTGCTCTAATCAATATTTTGTCAATTATGCTCTGATTGGATGATTTTTAGTTCTCTCCTTCCTTTTTACTATGACAAATGGAGGAGAAGAAATAATTGATTGGTTTCAATCCTTATACCTGATTGCTCTGATTTAATGTTTAAATACCTAAGGGGGAGAAAAATTGTTTTAGCCCATATATATTTTTTTTAAGTCTGATACATATTACACATCTTCAATCAAAGCTCTGATTCTTAAGCTCTAATTCTTGTTATTAAAGCTCTGATATACTCTTTTAAAAGGCTCTGATATTTCTTTTCATGATTCTTAAAGCTTTGAAACATTTTCTTTGTTAATATTATTGATAAAAAAAATTTCTATTACTCTGCCACAAAACAACTTTCAAAGTTAATCATGATTAGGATTTTAGATATGATACACTAACTTCAAAATCATCTCATATAATATGTTTTGATCTCAATGTTCATAGTATTTTCATAACTCTGTATTTCACATATTGATTTTAAATGCCACGATTTGTTTTGACAATTATGCTCTATTTTTTTCAAACCCGTGCACATATTTAAGGGGAGTTTCTACTCCTCTACACTTGCCTCTTTCAACAAATCAATAGTTGTCATAGTCAAAAAGGGAGAGATTGTTAGCCTAAGGGTTATTCAATCAAGCTCCACTTTGGTTTTGACATATAACAACAATTGATTTTGTTGTTACTAATGTTTGAATATGTCTTAGTGAGCTATTTTTTTAGAAATTAAGAGGCTTAAAATAAAAGTATGTGAAGATCAAGTACATAAAATTTTCATGAGGCTTTACCAATGAGAAGAAGTCAAAATTAACATAAAGACTGATTCGAGTCATACGGACCATGATTCGAATCCCTTGCCTTGAAGCCCTTGATTCCATCATACCCCTCTCTGATTCGCTTCAACACCAAGATCCGTATACATTGATTCGATCCTTGTATCCCCTAATTCGAATCAATACCCAAAACTAAAAGACTTGATTCGATTCTTCACAACTTGATTTGATTCCCTAGTTTTAACTTAATCAGTTGATTCGATCCCCGTACAAATTATTCGAATCAGCAGTCTCAACTTAACCATGTGATTTGATCCTTGATTTACTGATTCGATTCACCAGCACCATTTTAGCCATTTGCATTCATGATTCAAATCATTTCCCTCACAAGACCAACTCGAATCGATCCTAAACTTTCTTAATTTGATCCAGCAGTTTCAAATATAAAATCTGATCCGATCCCCCATTTCACGATTCGAATCACTACCTTAAAAGTAACTGCCTGATTCGGATCGCTATTGCATGACTCGAATCACCATCTTAGAACCAACAACCTGATTCCGACCCTATATTCTCTGAACCGAATCACTATGCCTAAACTGAAGACATGATTTGATCCTT